>SNQJ01S0000535.1:365743-427850 GCA_010110895.2 Picea sitchensis
AGGTTGGTGCATGGTTGATGCACTTGTTTATGGTATAGGTTGATTACAGGTTGAGGTACAGGTTGATGCATGGTTGATGCATGGTTTAGATTTATTGGTATATTTTTACAATAGTATATCTCACAGTGATAGTGTGATAGTGGTTCCATCATTCTACTTCTACTTCAAGGCGGTTGGACAGGGCAAGGACAGGTGGTTGTAGCCACCTTTTGGTTGTAGCCGGAGAATATAGGGGGTTGTAGCCTCCTTTTGGTTGTATCCAAAGAATTAGGGAGTTGGAGCTTCATTCAGTTTGTAGCTTTAGAAACTAGGGGGTTGGAGACTCCTTCCAGTTGCAGCTGGAAAACAAAGAAAGTTGGTGCTTCCAATGAATGTAATTCTTCAAGACATATAAGAAAAAGCATTTCGTGGTTTTCTCCCGCTTTGGGTTTCCACACAAAACACTGGTGTATTATGTATGTGTATGATTGTTTATTTGTTCATTGCTCATTATTGGATGATAATTCTACATTGACATAACACTTGGATTATTTGGTTAGAAAGGATTAGATTTCTCTATTACTGATTCACCCCCCCTCTCAGTAATCCAACACCTTAAGGTTTTGTAACCCATATCTCTTACATATCATAGAGTTGTGTTTCATGCTCACATTGGCGTACATGGTGTGTAGTTATTGTTTATCATAATATTTTAAGCATTTGGTTTATAACATTTGGTATCATAATAAAACAAAAGTACATGCCATGTACACCAATGTGATCCTGGATCACAAATCCAAGATAGATAAGAAATATGAGTTACATAATAACTCCTTAAATAGTAGGATAACCTGCTCCAAATATCAAAATACATTCACACATCAAAATTCACATGTCCTCCATAATGCATACATGATCTCTATATATACCTATTTTCACACTACACATGAGGCCCCTTTACTATTAGGTCGACCCTATTACATATACCATTACACTTTACATGTACATTTAGCCACATATATTCCCCCCCCTTGGTGTCATATCATATATATTAGACGCCATACATGCCCCCCTTGGGTCATAATAAACCCTTAAACTATAACACTTATAACCTATTTAGCCATTAACCCTTACAATAATTACTATTATAAAATATAACACTTTTACCATAAAAAATATCAGCCCCCAACCCTAATGTCTATAACCCATAACATAACCCATAAGTTATAGATCACTAATTCGTATATCCCTACTCAATATAACTTGTAACCCCTATAACCATTTGTTACACATCGAAATTTCTCACTTCAACAATGTCGCAAGTCTCACACTTTCATTGTCGCAAGTGTTGTACGTATCACACTTTTATTGTTTAAAGTGTTGTAAGTGTCTCATTTTATTTTCCTAAGTGTCACATCCTGAACAAAACCATGAAAACACTTTCTACAACCACTCAAATATATTAGAAGAAGAATCCCCATCATCTGACAGTTAGAACAAGTATTTTCACTAGGGATTTACTCATGTTGGTGATTTTTTGGAACATCATCGCTCCCCTACGGATACATAGGGAGCACTAACACTCCTTGTCCATCTCATGGGGAGTGTTGCAATGCTCTATTATTCACTTTGAGAGAGCATTGAGTTGGTTGAGGGAATCTTGGAGGAGATCCCACTTTCCTCTAAAGACAACTATGGATGGATTAGGTAAGTTTGTCTCAAATCTAACTCCAGGGCTGCATCTAAGGAACATATCACAATTATTGGAACCATATCCTAAAATAATTCCAAATATATCCAACCTAGTTGAGCCTCTCAAAGCCTATAAGTGGAGGAATTTCCATGTTGAAAAGGAGGAGAAAATTAGGAAAGAACTGTTATTTTGATTATGGATCTTTTGAGCAAGGGTTGGATGAAGAGGAATTAGAGAGGCTACTGCAACATCATCTGAAGATTGTGAGTTTCCTTTTGAAGTTATCATTAATATAATTGGCCTATTTCCTTCACGTATGTGTTTACCTGTGCATGTAAATGCTTTTCTTAATCTTCATAGATCGATTGATTTTGTCTAATCCATTAGAGTAGGAGATAGTTCTTTGTTTCTGGTTGTCCATTGTAGGTATTGTTTGGAGATAACAGATTGGAGCATCTTGGACAAACATCATAAATGAGGTACACCTTACCTCTTGTCATTCTCTCTTTTTCGATGGATAAAATGAATCTATAGGAATAGTAGTGTCCAAATGTAATTTTCTATCTTCATAGAGGAGTCTCTAATCCAAGGGAAAGTTCACATGTTTGTAGGGGAATATTTCCATAACGGAAATTTGCGACTCCACTGGGGAATGGAATTTTATTTTATTTTCCCTTGGTTTGTACGACACTTTTTCCTATCCTTAGATCCTACTTGTTGATTCTATATGAAGTTTGCATCTCCTTTGTCTTTGCTAGTTGTCTCACAGAGCCTCTTACTGAAATTTCCCAAGTTACTGAGATTTTTGAGATTTTCTCAAACTTTCCTTAGAACTAGCACTCTCCTATAGTTCAAGCCAGAGTTGTTTTCTTGATCAACTCTCCCCGAGAACCTTCTAGGGAGTGTTGTAGCACTCTAGTGTCTTGGTTACCAGAGCGTTGATTTTGTCTTTTTGGAAAATTTTCAAGGTTTCTTGCTTGTTGGGTCTAGTCTTTTGATCTTCTTCTCTAAATCAAAACTTCTTCTGTCTGATCTTGGCTCCTATTTGACTAGAAACTTGTTGTCCTTCATTATTTTTAGTCTTTATTGAGTTTGTGTTATATTTATTGATTGTAAAATTGACCTTTTTTTCTTAGATTTGGTTTATTTTTTCCACTCTTCCCGATTATCTCATTTATTAGAGGAATTCAAAGGAAATATTATTAATCACAGGTCTATTGATTTCTTTTTTTTTGATCTGTTACTCGATTCTTGAAGACTATAAAGTATGACTTTTTGATTTCTTAGTGTCTTTTGAATCTTTGACTGAATAGTTTGATATTTGTTCTTATTTTTGTCTCTTGTTTATTGTTGAGAGTGTCTTTGTTTGTATGTTTTTTTCTTCTTACTCTTTTCGATCATCGTAGTGATCTTTTTCATTATTAGTGAAAGAATGAAGCATTAGATGAACATCATAGTTTGCATCCACAATTAAAAAAAGAAGTATTTATATGCATTCGTTTTAGATATTATTTTTTTTTTCTTTGTGATAATTTGGAAACTTTCTGAATTCTTGTTTGGGAACAAAATACCGTAAAATTTTGCATTTTTGACTATTTGTTAGTGACGAAAAGAAAATAAACTCTTCACCTTCTCGTAGTTAGAATTTCATTGAAAAGAAAATTTGCATATCATTCTTTTACCTTCTTATGGATTCGAGTCTCAAACATCATTAGGTTCACTATAATTCACCCTTGTGTAACAAACAACCACAAAAATAAGTGCTAATTAAAATTAAACTAGAAAAAAATATTTTCTAGATATTTAGAGCAACAATAGACTAGGACTAGAGCTTTGGAATAGGCTGTAAGAATAACTCTCCAAATAATTCAATACAAACTCATAACCTTATGATAGGGAGAGAAAATTCAAACTTCATATAAGCATAACTAGGATCCCCCTCTCACACAAGGGTTAAACACAAGGTCGTGTATGGGAGAGAAACAAATATTATCCCTCCACGGTTTAACCAATCGTAGAAGAATGATTGTATATTGGGGGTTATTATTGAGAATCGACTATTTTCATTTGGTCTTGGAGCTTCGTGAATTTCAAATCCATTCATGGTCCTCTGGAGTTTACCGGTCAACCTTTCCTCAGTTCTCTTGAAGAATTTTGGACTTGATATCCTATCGATACGTTCGGACCTAAATGTTGACTGTACCTTCCAAGAAGTTGACTATGAGTTAGTATCCTTAATTTCCATAATATTTATGGTCCTTACATGTGGTGACCGTGAAGAGAATTCTTCGTTGTATCTGGATCAGACGTTGGTCAAACACACTCGGGCTCCTTCGAGGGTAACCCATGGGTAAAACCATGAGGGAACTTGCACCAAGGCGTAATTATTTTAAGCAAGCTGCCAGCATAAATGATCCACCCACTCAATCCTATCCCTTTCTCACTTTTTTCACGCGATGTTGGATTTCGTCACCAACTAATGCGTTCATTGAGAGAAGTTATTGTTATGCTTGTTGGTTTTCTAGATTTTTTTAGTGAATGTTGTTTGCTTACCATAGATGTCCTTAAACTTTGTATTGTGGTTGATACATATTTTTGTAGATCATGTAGGATGCAAGAATTTCCTCCAGAATACTACGAAGCTATACCTCCTAACTCACCTTGAAGACACTTACCGTGAAGAGGTTGAAAATTACTCAGACGTTGGGAGTGTCACTACTCCTTTGTTTAAAAATCCCAAGGTAGATTTAGTATTAGTTTAGGAAGGTCCTACCCATCCTACAAACCCAAATTTGACAAACCCTCATGATCCACTTCTTCTCTGAGTAGATTCCTCGAGAAACATCATAGTTGAATATTATCCTAGGTTGTCATCAAGGCCATACAATCAACTTGACATGGAACCAAAACAACCACATCAAAATGAATAATTTCCTACCCCTGTCTGCTCTACTGAAATGGTGGATCCACAACAAAATCTTGTTCATCCTATATGCATAAATCTATTAGGTCGTGATATTTATGAAAATTTTAATTTTGACCAACCACTGTTTAACCCTCCACATACATTTGTCACCACTCGTGTGGATGTAGGACCATCAAGTCAGTATGATGAGCATCCTATTAGACAAACAGTCAATACTACTAACACTTCAGGACAAGTAACAAGTGAAATAGGATTTGTGTTACCTAGTCATTTTCAAAGTACCGTGACGGTTACACCTACCATCCCTCTTCAAGGAAAAACCTCATAAATGCCACAAAATATTATTGGGAGACCTTCACATCAAAGAATCCAAAACCTAGCCATAGAAAAAAATCTGACTGTAGGAAAATTCCCTAATGGGGGTAAATATTTCGTTAATGGACAGATACCGACTAGGGGGAACCCTCATTCAGTGTACAAATCCTGAGTGGGGGGAAACCATCATTCAATGGACATATCCTGAGTGGGGGGTGGGGGGGGGAACCTCTTTTACTATATAGATATCGATTGGGAGGAAACCTCCATTCATAAGACAAATACCAGTTGTTTCCTAGCCTATGACAGGGGGGAATTTAAAACTTCTTTTATCAAAAACCCACAACATTCCTGGGGACCACCCTAGGGAGGACCTTTTAATCAACCAAATCAGGGAGGATATTCAAATCCCAACCCACAAGGAGGATCAATAAATCCCAATCCTTCTAAACTATATTTTGGGAAACCCTTCCTGGTCGTCTCGAGTCCCACTTGGGGTCCTCAAGACCAATCATCTTTTCATCCATAGGGTCAAAACAGTTACCCTCCTCAAAATAAACCTCGGTACCCTCCTCAAGGTCAACCTGGCTACCCTCCTCAGGGGAAACCTAGTTACTCGCCTCAAGGTCAAGAAGGTTATCCTCCCCTGGGTTACACTTCCTATCCTCCCCAGGGCCAAATGAGTTTTCCTTCTCCTTTTATGAAAATTCCTCAACAAATGAATCCCACTTTTGTTGGTCAAAATCCACAACAACAACATATGGGAGGACCTTTTAGATACAACTATCCACCAAAAATAGTTTATGGTCCTACTGGTGTTCCTTTGCTGCACCAATATCATTCTCAAGCCAATTGACAATTACCTTTTATAGTTACTTTAGATCTACCAGATCTATCGATATTAACAAATTATGCCATATTAAACTCCCCTTTTTGTCCAGTCATTCCAGCCAAATTACCTTCTGATATGTTGAAGTTTGATGGTAAACCTAGACAAGAACCTAATAACCACATCATGATGTTTCATCTATGGTGTTCATTAAACTCACTCATGGATGAATCTATCCGTTTACGTCTTTTCCAACGTACACTTACGAGTTCAATGGTTAAATGGTACATCGATTTACAACATGGAACGTTTCAAGCCTTAAATTCACTTTCCATGGCTTTTCTCACCCATTTCGAATTGCCCATTAGATACGAAACTCACACAAAACTCTTGACCTCCCTTCGTCAAAGTAACTCCGTACATATTTTTGATCATATTTATGAATGAAGACGACAACGAAGGTTGATCAAATGAACCATTCCTCACCAGTTGTTGGCTGAATGGTTCAAAAAATCTATATTTCCTCCTATTCCTTGCGATGTAGCCATGGGTGGTGCAGTCACAGAAGAGGAAGCCATTTCTCATGCCCAATTTTTGGATCTAGTGTATTCCCAATCCGATACATTGTATGAATTGATCCCAAATTCTTCCCACACATCAATCAATCCATAAAATCCATCCTTCATAGCTCATTCAAATGGTGTTATCGATTCTATCAAAACCTATTTTTTTCACAATCGACTAGCACAACCAATCATTCAATAACTTCATCTACTTGAGTGTAGACTCCACTCTCATCAAATTCCACCCCTACTAAAGTATCTGAAGTGAATGCAATCTAATTTGCTTCACCACCACAATCAGGTGGGGGAAATAAAAATAAGAATAAACTCTAGAAAAATAATAATCAAACTAAAAATACAAAAACACAAGCACAACTACCTACTTCTGAAAAGAAACCACAATGTAAGATAAAATTTCCATGTCTCGCATGTGTTGAAAATCATTACATACGAGACTGTCCCCACCGGGAAGAGGTTGATAAATAATTTAAAGGAAATTCTCAACCCGTTGTTTTGACACATCCTTTTCCACAATATCATTCAATGGTTGCACAAAATCATGCACCTTCGCAAGGAGGCAACCCAAGCCATCCTCCTAACGAGGATTATTAATAAAGTGCACACATTTATATGTTTAATGGTGTATATTTGACCTCTCATGCTACGACATATGACATGCCACTAGGTAAACCCAGTAGGAAATCATAACTAATGAAACTATGCCTGATCAACCTTTCACTTCACTTACCCCTCCGTCTGGACCACTTGAGATTAAGAAAATGAATTTTGACTCTATCTTATGTCCACCCAAGAGCACAATCAGAATGTCAACCTTTAATTCTAACTCTCGTCTTATTCAAAACTACAACGTTGTTGAATATTTGGCCCAATAACCTTATGCCATGTTAGATATCGAAGTTCTACAACACTTCCCTAGCCAATGTAGAACTCTCTTGGAAGCCATTGGAGCTATAGATCTCAAGTCATCAAATAATATCACATTCATTTTGGATAATTTTAAATCACGACTCTCTCACCAACTTGATTTCCAAATTGATTTCATTGTTCATAATCAACATATAAATCACGTGATCTTGGATGAGGGAGCATCAACATGTGTCATGTATTTAGCCTGGTGGAAAGGCCTTAAATCACCTGGTATTAATTAATATCCCATCATGTTAAAAGCATTTGATGGAACATTTTTCTGACCTCATGGATTGTTCCAATCCTTATCCATTCAACTAGGGGGAAAAAATGTTTTCGTCGATGTAGAAGTAGTCAATGCTCCTCTCGATTATAAAGTATTTCTTGGAAGAAGTTGGTTTTATTATATTACTATTGTCACTTCATCAATCTTTTGATGTGAACAATTTCCGCATCCAAGAAAAATAGTGACCATCGATCAATTATATTACTGCACCCCTGATGCTCGCACTCAAACAACCAACAATATTCCATTCCTGGGGGATTCAAATATTACTTATGAAAGTGTATGGGTAGCTCTACTGAAAGATTCTTCTGTAATGGGAACTTTCCCCACACCTCTTTCTGCAACTACGCAACATATCACAATGGTTAATATGATTTTCACTATGGTATATCAATTCCTTGAATCATCTGATCCATGGATCATACCTAGTCCCTTATAATTTGATTCACTAGGTGACACTTTGTTGCTTAGTCATGCAGAGACCAAGTATGATGCCAATCAATTTTCTTCTCCTGCACTTGACAACCAACATCTGCTGGTGTATAATTCCTATTCGCTACCATCTTGGTTAGATTCCCTATCCTCCACTGTCAATTAAATCCTACGTATTTTTCCATCCGATGAATCCATTATGAAAATTATTAGTATTGAGGAGGCACCATGGGACGACAACCACCATAGGTCATCCTTTCTTCCCATTCTAGATGAGATTGAGAAATATATTACATATATATTTACCATTGATATCTTCGACACTGCCCAATCTCTGATACTCACTCAAGATACAATATCTGAGGGTAATTTGGGAAACATATCTCAAACACTTAGTGTTGACATATCCACAACAGAAGGTATCATGGAAAACATACAACTAGGTGTCAATTGTTCAACTAAAGAGATTGAAACTTTACACTTCTTGGTTTCAATAATTTCACGACATCTTTGCATGGAGATATGAAGAAATGCCAGGGGATTGATCATTCAATTGTTTTGGATGAAATCGAAACTTACCTAGAAGTTAAACCTGCAATATAGAAACTTCGTCAGGTTCATTGGAATAAAACTACAACAATCAAGGTCGAAGTAGAAAAGTTACTGAAGTTTGGTTTTATTTATCTCGTAACTCTAACTAAATGAGTTTCCAACATCGTTTTGGTTGCTAATAAACAAGGGACAATTCATGTTTTTGTCGATTATAGGGATATAAATAAGGCTTGTCCAAAGGACAATTACCGTATGCCCTTCATTGGACAAATTATTGATAATTGCGCTGGAAGCGTCATTTTATATTTTATGGACGACTTCTCTGGCTATAACCAGATCGATTTTTTCCAATTGATCAACACAAAACAACCTTCATCTTCCCACGGGGGACTTTCTCCTATTGGAAATTATCTTTTGTCCTTAAAAATGTTGGAGCCACCTTCCAGTGGGCTATGTTGTATGATTTCCACGACATCAAAAATATTATTGAACCCTATCTCGATTACCTGCTAGCTCACTCGACTCGTCGACAGGATCATATTGGTCATCTAAGGGATTTTTTTCTTAGATGTAGGTATTACAACATACATTTGAACCCCCATAAATGAATTTTCACTATTGAATCATGGAGACTCCTCAGCTTCATATTGTCAAAATATGGGATTAGGGTGGATCCCTTAAAAGTAAAAGCTATTTTTGCTTTACCTCCTCCCAACAAGCTTACCCAACTGCAAAGTTTGCAAGGAAATGAATACTTTCTCCACCATTTTATATGCAATTATGTCGAAATTACTAAAGGATTCATGAGATTACTCCATAAATATGCCCCTTTTATGTGGGATACAACTGTTAAACACTCCTTTGATGATATTAAGAACGCTTTAATGAATACACTCTTATTACATCCCCCCAACTATGCAAGATATTACATCCTTTATTTGGTTTCCTATGATTCCACTATTGCCATGGTTTTAGTACAAGAGGATCATGGCAACGAAGAACATGTAATCTACTATTTAAGTAAGAGCCTTTCAAGTCTTAAAATCCGTTATTCACATGTTAAAAAGTTGGCGTTGGCCAAAGGTTTCACCACTATATTGTTGAATCAAACCCCATGTATCATATCTTGACTCGTCAAGTACTTGGGGGAAAATATTCCAAATGGATCGTCATTCTCCAAGAATTTGATCTTGAGTTTTCCAAATCCAAAGCGAAGAAATCATTGGTTTTTATGGAATCAATTTGTGATCTTCCCCATACTGATGAGAATATTGAACCTAGTGATTCCCTTTCTGACGAGTCATTGTTCCTCGTTAATATTTCTGATCTGTGGTATGGAGACATTCTTATCTATCTCTAGATCCAACACTTCTAGCTGAGCATTTTGGTGAATGACATCGTATTAAACAACATTCAAAGCACTACCTTATCATTGTTGACACTTTCTATCGTTGCAGTGTTGATATTTATCTATGACGTTTCTTAACCCGTGAAGAGGATGAACAAGTTTTAAATGAATGTAACCTTGGATATTGTGGAAATCATCTTTCTGGGATGGATACAACCCAAAAAATATTAGGATGGAGGAGCATCGCTCCACCTCAACACGCGCCAGCTGTCTAGGGAATTCAAAGGAGGGGAGAGGTGCCAACACTCTCATTTTTCCCTCGAAATTTAAATGTAATTAAGGAAATTGAATTTTGTCAGGATGGAAGAGCGAAGTTGTGCCTTCGTACATGTTGTATATGAGGTTTCATTAATAGGTTTAGGGTAGGGAAGATCTAGACCCGATTTGTGCTTCATTTCCACTCATTTTAATCTACCTCATTAGATAGGGATTTTGAATGGTGATTCGACACCACTAGTGTATCCTGGAGGGAAATCTCATCGAGCCCCTCTTGTATAAATGTTTGTATCATATGCCCAATAGATTTTTTTGAGAGGGTGTAAAATATTGATGAAAAAAATCATTATAATCTAAGAGGAGAGTTGAGATCCGAGACTTAGTTGCAATACAAAATCCTACACTGTAATTAACATTTAGATTAATATAAAGAAGAAGTTTTTCTTGCCTATGAGTTTTTTGTATGTTTATATGATTTTGATTAATGTTATCAGTGTGTTCATGATTGTTTATGCTATAGATGAGTATGTTAGAGTTCATCTGTAGGGATAGAGATAGAATCCTCTATCAGTGAGGTTGTTGGATTATTTATGGATTCTTTAGGCTAAGTGCAAGGAGTGCATGACATAGGGTTGATCCTCTGTGAGCCAACACAAGGAGTGTGTAGCTGTACTATGCTTCACATTCAGAGGAGAACATGCCAGGAGGGCACATGGGGATAATTCACATACTCAGAGGGGAGCCTCAAGGTTACTGAATACGTTAGAGGAGAAATTGTGACATCCCCAAAAATAAATTATTTTTGAAAGTTGAAAAAATTGTTAGAAAATTATTCCATTTTTGGTAAATTCAAATTTAGAATTTTTTTTCCATTTATTGCAAATCCAAATTTCTAATTTGATAGATTGTAATCAATTATTATGACTGTTGGGAAGAGACCTGATTTGACCCAACTAACTATTTGAATATGACACTTGTATGTAAACATAATATTTTTTTAATTATTCAGGAGGGCAAATGGAACAACCATGTTAAATTTAGTTCACCATGACTCCATGAGTGGGGAACATGATGGAACTATCTTTGGGTTGATTGTTACAAGTGGAAAATCAGGGATTTGGCCATTGGCAACCCCTGAAAATCAGGGATTTAGAAAGATGTGAAAATTCCCAAGGGAGGGAAAAATACCTAGGCATAAAGGATGATCCAGATGTATATCAGTGGCCACCCATCTTTTCCAACTAGCTCAAAACAATTTTCTGACAAGTTTGGCAATTTACTATTTTTAGCAGTTTTAACTTTCGGGTCCATTTTGAGGGCCTAAATTATGGTTTTTTGGGGTTGAGCTCCTCAATTATAGCCAAATGCATGATTGAGCCTCCAAAATGAATCTCCTCAATGATACCTTTCCAACGGGATATCACACGCCTAAAACAGATATCGTATGAAAAAGTTACGACCCCGGGAAGTTGATGTACTAACTTACCCAAATGGGTCCCACATGACTTTTGGCGCTTCATCTCCTAGAGTTAGGTTTTTGAATGTCTAGGGTTTGTGGAATTATTTCTTATTGTAAAAAAGCATTCAGAGCCTCATTGTAACCTTCTTCTTGTGAATGCGTGCTGCTGTCACATCTCTTCTCAGAGATAAGATGCCACCATTCCAACAAGCTTGTTTCCGCTACATTTTACAGTTTCATCTTATTTCGTTATTTAATAGAAAACCAGTTTTACTGTATCTCTGTTATTTTGTGTTAATAGAATTGTAATAATTTGTATTCATTTCTTTCTGCTCATAAAATCTGGATCAGTGGTCTCAGAGGGGTCTGCTCCTTGTCGTCTTAATGCATGTCCCCAATGAGGTCAGAGTACAAAGAGTTGGGTCTCGAGCTTGTTTCTCTTCAGGAGAGAAGCTCTTTCACACCCAGGCGACCTCCCATGGCAGGAGAAAAGAAAGATGATGGGATAGGGGATCCTTTTAAACTTTTGATTGAGGAATCCCTCACGCAACAGAGGAACGAGATGATGGATAGTTTCACGCAAATCCTATGGCGGCTACCAATAGGCGATGCATCTTCTTCAAACGGAGGCACCACCCCCTTCAAGGTACAAATAAAATTTGAAATTCCTATATTTGAAGGTCAGATAGACGCGGATGTTTTAGACAAGTGGTTGAATCTACTAGAAGGGTATTTTTCTATCCATAACTTTTTGAATAGAGAAAAAATTACTTTTGCACTCCTCAAAGACGTCCCCCATGTCAAATATTGGTGGGAAACTTTCTGTGAGCAAAAGGAAACAAAAAAAACTTTCATTTAGGCCCTCAAAATGGCCCCGGAAGTTAAAACGACTAAAAATAGTAAATTGCCAAAATTGTCAGAAAACTATTTTGAGCCAGTTCGAAAAGGTGGGTGGCCAATGATATCCATCTTGATCTATCATCCCTCCTTAGGAAGAAATGGTCTCCATTGCATTGAGTTCCCCCATCAGATGAGGAAATTTCTATTGAATTTGGCCCCAGGTGAGCCACTTACCTTAGTGCAGGAGCTGCCCTGCTTTGAGGACTCGATAAAGATTTATCCTTTGTTGTCGAGTTCCGTTGATCTATCTGTCCACAATCTGATCATTGGATGCATGTTGTATGTATTTAGGAATGTTCTCTGTTGGTTTCAGTTGTTCTGCTACTTCTGAGGTGTCCAATAATGGTGGAAAATAAGGGTGAAGGAGATCCACATTGAACACTGAGTGAAGGCCAAGGAAAGGAGCAATGTTGATCTCAAAATCATTATCCCCCATGGCCTTGGTGATAGGGTATGACCCATAAAAGAGTGGAAGAAGATTCTGATGTGTTCTTGTAAGGCATTCTTTCTGCAAGTGCAACCAAACTTTGTCGCCCAGCGCCATGATCAACATCAGGTGCTGCACAAGTTTTAGGTGGGCTAAAAAGTTTGGTTGCACTTGCAGAAAGAATGCTTTACAGGACCCCATCAAAATATTTTCCCACTCCATTATGGGCCATACACTATCACCAAGGCCATGGTGAATAATTCTTTTGAGCTCAACATTCCTCCTTTCCTTGGCGTGCACCCAGTGTTCAACGTGGGTCTCCTTCGCCCTTATTTCCCATTATTATTGGACACCTCAGAAGTAGTAGAACAACTAACACCAACAAATCTCAACCCCGACTACATACAACATGCATCCAATGATTAGATTGTGGATAGATAGATAAAGGATACTCAACAACAAAGGATCCATCTTTATCGAGTCGTCAAAGCAGGGCAACTCTTGCACCAAGGCAAGTGGCTCACCCAGGGCCAAATTCAGCAGAAATTTCCTCATCTGATGGGGGACCTCAAAGAAATGGATACCATTGATTCCTAAGGAGGTAGTATTGATCCATATGGATATCGGTTTCCACCCACCTTTTCCAACTAGGTCAAAAAAAATTTATGACAATTTTGGCAATTTACTATTTTTAGCAGTTTTAACTTCCGGGGCCATTTTGAGGGCCTAAATGAAGGCTTTTCGAGATCGATATCCTCAATGATAATGAAAGGAATTATTGATCCCCAAAAATGAATCTCTTGGATGATACCTTTCCAACGGGCTATCAAACGCCTAAAACAAAGATCGTATGCAAAAGTTACGACCACGGGAAGTTGATGTACTAACTTACCCAAACGGGGCCCACATGACTTTTGGCGCTTCATCTCCTAGGGTTAGGTTTTTGGATTTCTAGAGATTTTGGCATTCTTTATTATTGTAAAAAGGCCTTTAGATCCTCATTGTAACCTTCTTCTTATGAATGCGCGCTACCGTCACATCTCTTCTCAGAGATAAGCCGCCACCATTCCAACAAGCTTGTTTCTGCTACATTTTACAGTTTCAGCCTATTTCGTTATTGAATAGAAAACCAGTTTTACTATATCTCTATTATTTTTTGTTAAGAACCTATTAATATTCTTTATTCATTTCTTTCTTCTCATAAAATTCGGATCAATGGTATCAGAGGGGTTTGTTCCTTGTCATCTTAATGCATGTCCCCAATGAGGTCGAAGTATAAAGAGTTGGGTCTCAAGCTTGTTTCTCTTGAGGAGAGAAGCTCTCACACACCCAAGAAACCTCCCATGGTTGGAGAAAAGAAAGATGATGGGATATGAGATCCTTTCAAACTGTTGATTGAGGAATCCCTCATGCAACAGAGGAGCGAGATGATGGATAGTTTCACGCAAATCATCCTGCGGATACCAACAGGTGATGCATCTTCTTCAAATGGAGGTGCCACCCCCTTCAAGGTACAAATAAACTTTTAAATTCCAATAATTGAAGGTTATATAGATGCATATGTTGTACACAAGTGGTTGAATCTACTAGAAGGGTATTTTTCTATCCATAACTTTTCGAATAGAGAAAAGATTAATTTTGTTCTCCTCAAAGTCGTTCCCCATGTCAAAGATTGGTCGGAAACTTTCTGTGAGAAAAAGGAAACAGAAAAAACCTTCATTTAGGCCCTCATAATGGCCCTGGAAGATAAAACTGCTAAAAATAGTAAATTGGCAAAATTTTCAGAAAATTGTTTTGAGCCAATTGGAAAGCGTGGGTGGCCACCGATATCCATCTGGATCAATCCTCCCTCCTTAAGAAGAAATTGTCTCCATTGCATTGAGGTCCCCCATCAGATGAGGAAATTTCTACTGAATTTGGCCCTGGGTGAGCCACATGCCTTGCTGCAGGAGCTGCCCTACTTTGACAACTCAATAAAGTTGGATCCTTTGTTGTCAAGTGACCTTGATTTGTCTATCCACAATCTGATCATTGGATGCCTATTGTATGAAGTCGGGGTTGAGCTCTGTTGGTGTCAGTTGTTTTGCTACTTCTGAGGTGTCCAATAATGGTGGGAAATAAGGGCGAAGGAGATCCACACTGAACATTGGGTGCAGGCCAAGGAAAGGAGGAATGTTGAGCTCAAAATCATTATCCCTTATGGCCTTGGTGATAGTGTACAACCCATAATGGAGTGGGCGAATATTTTGATGGGGTCCTGTAAGGCGTTCTTACTGCAAGTGCAACCAAACTTTGTCACCCAATGCCATGATCAACATCGGGTGCCACACAAGTTTCAGGTGGGCGACAATGTTTGGTTGCACTTGCAGAAATAACACCTTATAGGACCCCATTGGAAGCTTTATCGAGTCATCAAAGCAGGGCAACTCCTGCACCAAGGCAAGTGACTCATCTCGGGCCAAATTCAACAGAAATTTATCCATTTGATGGGGGACCTCAACGCAATGGATACTATTGTTTCCTAAGGAGGGTGGATTGTTCCATATGGATATCGGTGGGCACCCATTTTTTCCAACTGGCTCAAAACAATTTTCTGACAATTTTGGCAATTTACTATTTTTAGTAGGTTTAACTTCCGGGGCCATTTTGAGGGCCTAAACGAAGGTTTTTTGGGATAGAGATCCTCAATTATGGATGAAGGCATGACTAAGCCCCCAAAATGGATCTCCTCAATGATACCTTTACAATGGGCTATCACACACCTAAAACAAAGATCGTATGCAAAAGTTATGACCCCAGGAAGTTGATGTACTAACTTACTCAAACGGTGCCCACATGACTTTTGGTGCTTCATCTCCTATGGTTAGGTTTTTGGATGTCTAGGGTTTTTGGAATTCTTGCTTATTGTAAAAATGCATTCAGAGCCTCATTGTAACCTTCTTCTTGTGAATGTGCGCTGTCGTCACATCTCTTCTCAGAGATAAGCTACCACCATTCCAGCAAGCTTGTTTCCACTGCATTTTACAGTTTTAGCTTATTTCGTTATTGAATAGAAAACCATTTTTATTGTATCTTTGTTATTTTTTGTTAATCACCTATTAATAATATGTATTCATTTCTTTCTGCTCATAAAATCTGGATAAGTGGTATCAGAGGGGTCCTCTCCTTGTCGTCTTAATGCATGTCCCCAACGAGGTCGGAGTACAAAGAGTTGGGTCTCGAACTTGTTTCTCTTGAGGAAAGAAGATCTCACATGCCCAAGCGACCTCCCATGGAAGGAGAAAATAAATATGACAAGACAGGAGATCCTTTCAAACTGTTGATTGAGGAATCCCTCATGCAACAGAGGAACATGATGATGGATAATTTCATGCAAATCCTTCGGAGGCTACCAACAGGCGATGCATATTCTTCAAATGGAGGCCCTTCCCCCTTCAAGGTACAAATAAACTTTGAAATTCCTATATTTGAAGGTCGGATAGATGCAGATGTTGTAGATAAGTGGTTGAATCTACTAGAACAGTATTTTTCTATCCATAACTTTTTGAATAGAGAAAATATTACTTTTGTGCTCCTCGAAGTCATTCCCCGTGTCAAATATTGGTGGGAAAATTTCTTTGAGCAGAAGGAAACATAAAAAACCTTCATTTAGGCCCTCAAAATGGCTGCGGAAGTTAAAACTGCTAAAAATAGTAAATTGCCAAAACTGTCAGAAAACTATTTTGAGATAATTGGAAAAGGTGGGAAGCCACTTTTATCCATATGGATCAATCTTCCCTCCTTAGGAAGCAATGTTCTCCATTGTGTTGAGGACCCCCATCAGATGAGAAATTTTTTGCTGAATTTGGCCCCGGGTGAGCCACTTGCCTTGGTGCAGGAGCTTCCCTCCTTTGACGACTCGATAAAGCTGGATCCTTTGTTGTTGAGTACACTTGATCTGTCTGTCCACAATCTGATCATTGGATGCCTGTTGTATGTAGTTGGGGTTGAGCTCTATTGGTTTCATTTGTTTTGCTACTTCTGAGGTGTCCAATAATGGTGGGAAATAAGGGTGAAGGAGATCCATGTTGAACACTGGGTGCAGGCCAAGGAAAGGATGAATTTTGAGCTCAAAAGCATTATCCCCCATGGCCTTGGTGATAGTGTATGGCCCATAACGGAGTGGGAGAAGGTTCTGATGGGGTCCTGTAAGGCGTTCTTTCTGCAAGTGAAACCAATCTTTTTTGCCTAGCGCCATGATCAACATCGTGTGTCGCACAAGTTTCAGGTGGGCGACAAAGTTTTGTTTCACTTGCAGAAAGAATGCCTTATTTTGTGTATCTATGTTATTTTGTGTTAAGCACCTGTTAATAATTTGTATTTATTTCTTTCTTCTCATAAAATTCGTATCAAAGGATTGTTTGATATATAGCATATGTGAGGAGGTAGGACGCTGCCTAGTATGTTGGGGAAAGAAAGACGGAGCACTTGTTGTTATGAACACTAAATTGTAAGTGTGAGGAAAGGAGGAGACTACATGGGGAAAGACATTGTTGAAGAGGAGATTCCAATTTTTCCCTCGGGGTTTCATGGTCAGGATAGGGGGTGAATCGGGCAAGTGATTTGACTGCCTCTTCTACGGTTGGGAGGAACATGGTTATTCCCTTTATTTTCCCGCAAACTAATTCAGATATGTTTCGCTACATACTCCTTTCATAATTATGCCATTTAGATGATTGTATATGGTTACTATCCTAGATGATTATCTTACTGTCATTTTTGTTAGATGGAATTATAGAGTTGTTGTAGATTAATTGTGGTAGAAATAATTTGGTTCGATCAAAGACTGTAGCTATATGATCATAGTATACTATTTGTTGTAGGAACGACCTAGTTTACTACAGAATGTATCTATATGGATTTCTATAGGTTCTTTGTTATAGTAACAGAACCAATATATTAATATATGAATTTATAAAAACAACATTTTATATCTGTAGTGGAAATAGATCCAAATCTAGAAAGTAAACGGTATTACCAAACTATTGTGTATTAGTCGTGCCAAGGATAGATCTATTCTGCTTGAAGTAATAGATTAATCATGCAAATCCTGAAATTACAAGTCCTAGAAACCTTCTATCTGTCATGAGATCATCATGAGTTATACATCTTTAAGTATTCAACTTCTGTAGTGAAATTTCAATTTGTGTAAACATTTAAAGAAATCTGGAAAGAATTTCAGAGTATTATATTCATTTATATCTATACAGATTAAAAGGCCCAAATTGGGACAAACAATTTCTATAATAAGGGATTCACGAAATATTAAACAACTATATGAATGCAGTTATAAATATATTCATGTAAATGTTCATTCAACAATTGTTACAATGGATGGCATAGACTTGGTAGTATGCAATTGTAAAGACCTGTGCCTATATTGAGTAATTAAAGTGAAATTTTCTAGCAATTGTACCGAGCCATTGCATAATAAAAAAGATGGCTATATATACATATATATAGATAACTTGGATATATGTATATATAAATAAAATGTTCCATATTAATTACAGAGTCATTTCCATAAGATATGTTACACTGATAGTCTCATACTCATCTTAATACCTAAGGCTTAGATCCCGTCAGCACTGACTTTGATAGGAAAATGAATAACTCAGACATTCGAATGCTCGAAAACAAGGTAATTAGTTCTAGAAAAATTTGAGTGAACTGGGAATGAAAACAAAAAAAAAATCGGTCTAAACTATTATAGGTCCAGGATAAAACATCACAACAACAAACACATTGATTTTTACTTCCAACACTCTTTCATGTGTTCCTAGGATCTACTGTGTCAAAAAAAAATTGAAGTAAGGCTACATGAATGGAAATAAGATATAATATTCACAATTTCATTCATTTTAGAAATGTCGATGAAACAGTCCCAGTATACGAAGGAAATCATTTAGTATTTTTTCGATTCTAATATTGCTCAAGATAAGACATAGTAAGAATCTGACTTAGTCTTTGGCCAATTATACAAACTTTAAAGTTGACCCTTTGACTTGACTGTGAAGAGAAGTAACAGAGATAAAGACTAGCATACAATGAACCAATCTCTACTACATAGATAGTTCCTTAGTTGAATCCTTCGACCATTAACCGTCTAGGCCTTCTTGGAAGAGGAAAGATGGAACCCGAGTACCTCTTATGCGGGTGAAAGAAGGAAATATCCATGAGTGTTCTCGCATGGTCGAAACCCCTACATAGAGTTGCGAGAAACACCATTAATGACTTGTTCAACATAAATACGAGTAAAATAAAACGAGTAACAGTGGGAAAGGAATCACCAAAGTAATACTTAACATTAAATGGAGGGATCAGATACCCTTTGTCTTCGCTATGAGCTGAGTAATTTTCCATATTGAAAGGAGTGGAGGATCCCAAGACTTCCTGATGGGTACCCTCACAAATCACAGGGGTCCCATCATTAGTAATAAGAACTAGTAAACAAATCAATGCAAACATTACAGGAAAAAAATCAAAGCGAATCTGCTAGTAGTTTAAATTAAAACAAGAAGTACAGAGAGAAAATATTCCATCACTATTCATAAACTTCACCCTGGATTAATATTTTTACCGAATGATGGTTCCCACCCCAAGAAGGATAATAACATAATCATCACTGTAAGTAAGTAGGGTATTAAGGGAACTATTCGGGTCATATACATTGGGTAACAAGGTAACGAAAGGATGCCAAAAGGATTGAAGACAACCCCAACGAAATCTATTTCCCGACGTAAGTTTAAACTTGAGAGTTTACAAAGTATGACAACTACAACATAGATTGCTACAACAAAAATAATAATAATCTAGAGTTGCATCCAAGACTTCTCCCAATGTGCTAAAAGAACCAAGAATCATCTAATAACCAGAATAAAGTGCTAAAGAAATCTTTCCAAGGTGAATGATGATATTGTTCCACCTGGTAACACTCTTCCCAAACGACAGTGTGCTTCGACGAGAAAATAAGATGAAGAGACACTCGAAAGGACTTCACAATGAAGCAATAAACACGATAAAACCCTAAGAAGGACCTTAACTACTCAATTAATTGTTGAAGGTATAAAGGATGGTTATCCATGTGATGAGGGCCAAGTTGGCATGCCAAGGATGAATGAAAAACCAAGCAGAAGCATCGTATTTTGGGCATACTAGTCTACCATTAATGGAACATTCAAAGCATTAACTTCCTCCTGATAGTGGATCACCCCCTTCACATCAATACATTGTAAAGTAAATGAATATATTTATGTTTCGATGATTGGGAATGCGTATACTCCAACCAGTTTGATTTAGTTATCATATCGTTCAAGAGGAGACTCATTGGAGCATCCCTTCATTAAGTTCGAAGTTAGTTTTGACCTTGTTAATCAAATTCTATTAGGTAAAAGGTTTGGGGTCTTCACTAATCACGAGGAGTCATGAAAAGATCACCTATGATTGGGATTGGTATATGGAGGCTAAGCACATATCATTAAGTCACATATTCCTACTGTATAGTACAAACTTGACCCCATACCTATCTCTCTCTCTCTATATATATCTATATATATATATCTATAGGGTAAAACGTCTTTAGTTTTGTTGAAATGGACAATTTGGATACTATTGTACGCGACCTATAGAAATCTCTTATGTAAAAGGGAGACTAGGAATATAAGCCCCAAACCTAATGTATGGTATAGATATTATAGATATAGATGAGTAGGTTGGGAGGAAAAGGAGAGTTACTAAAATCCTTGGAGATTTAACCATATAAGTTCTATATCAGGCAAGAGGGAAGGTAGGTAAATTTGGCTTCTTGTAGTAGGTCAAAAATAAATTGTGTCACAGAATATTTATGGTGGAATGAAGTTTTATTCTCCCTTTCCATGATAAACATATAAAGTGTGATTGAGATTCATGCCTCATATTAAAAAAAACTTTTTATGACAAAATTGAGCTACATTACAGAAACTGTGTAGAGAAGGCACATAGAGAAGAATTGCTAAAGATTTTGTCGAGTTCTTCCAGGAGGACATCGAGCAGGAGAAAGGTGTGCATAGAACCAACACGTTCTAAAGTGTTGGAGATAGTGAGGAAAACCCAAATCTATTGAACACACTGAGGGAAGGGAGCTCTGCAAGTGTGCATGGAGCAGAGGTAGGAGTTACCTTGGTAAACCTAAACGATTTCAAGAAGGGGTGCACCAGGCCAACACTTACATGAAGTGTTGAAAGACAATCGTGTGAGGGATCAATCAAGTGAAAGGATTCTGCCAAAGGAAAATTCATTTTTTCATAAAATATCTAGAGGAAGAGAATAAATTTTCCAGGAGGGCACTAGAGAGTCCTTTGGAGAACATAGAATGGTCAAGAACCTTCAAGGTTCGTGCTAGGAAAATCTCAGAAGAACTAGCATTGTGGCGCAAAGAATTTCTGCAAGGAGTACAAAAGGGTGAGAATAGTCCAAGTCTCAAACGGAGGTTGAAAAGTGCTAGGTGTGCACATGATTAAGGACTTATCGAAGGACAAAGTCTCAAATTCAATCAGAATCATCCATTGTTAGAAGAATATAGGTGGTGAAATATTAGGAGGTCCAGGAGATATAGTTCCACAAGAGTTTCCAATAGAAAATGGAAAAATTTGCAAAGTCATGAAGAGTGGAGTGAATCTAGACCATTAGATATGGGAAGAACACATGCCAGAGATCCATGGATTTCATAGGATGATTCCTTTGGAGGAAAGTGGATTTGGTAAAGAGAATACTCCTTAAGCCCAAATCATTGAGGTTCGTTGATCTTAGGAGTGACGGAGACCGTTGATCCTCACACCAGTTGTGTTTGTTGATTCAGAGTTTGGGGAAACAAGAGCTGGAGGTTGTAAAAATTTCAAAGCCTGGAGTCCAAAGTACCTTTCATGGTTTATCCCCCAGACACATCCCGACGTCACATGGGAGGAGGTGCTAGCACAAAGAGTTAACACCGATTTTTCAAATTTATTCAAAGGGGTCAATAAAGAGCCTGCAGGGTTATTAGAGCTTGAACTTTGGGGAAAGAGGGACCTATGAAATTTTTATTGGATTCTAGCAAGGAACCAAAGAGTTGATCTGACTCAAGAAATTGAATGGTATTAGACTGGGAGGTAAAGCAACCCCCAAGGAGAGAAGTGAAGGAGAGGGGGGGGTCTGCGCCAGAGTGCTATCAGAGCTTAAAATTGTTTTCAGGTGAAGGGAAACAAAGTGTGATGCTCTATGGATACTATTGCAAGGTGTGCAGTAGATGATAGACAACCAGGTGAGCTGCAGGTGAAGGTGAATAGAGATGGCTACTGACGTCCATGAGCGTGGTCGAAGAGGAGTCAATCCGTAGAAGTGTAAAGTGGAATTTGACAAGGAGCTTAGTGACATGCGAGAATAGATGGAAAATATAGCATGGAATATGCATAAGGAGGCAAACGTACGCTTGAGATATGAGTGGCCTTTGAAAAGGAAAGTCGAGTGGACTGTTCATAAGTTTTTGACCAGAAGGAAACAACATGTGTTAAAAAGGTGGTTGAGGCATGTTGAAAAGCTCAGTGATGAGGGAAAGAGATATTGCAGAGATTTCATAGATTTCCATGTGAGAAATGAGAAGGGATCGATTGATCTCATAAACGTCTAGGAGGGTGGAGGAGACATCTTGATTTTCTAGGTAGGGAAGGGAGAATAAATGAGCTCAGATGAGAGTTCATGTTAGCAAAGGGTGTTGACAGATGGGAAGGAGGTGGAAAAAATGCCTCATCCATATGAAGATTCATGTGGAGCTATGAGCCATGTGAATGAATATGATGAGAAGTTAAAAACTTCTGTCACAGAGGAGGAGGGTTAGAGGATAATTTTTTTCATTGGGGGAATCGAGGTATTCCAGCCAAGTAGCCAAGGAGAGGCTAGAATATGTGTTGAAGATGCAGTAGTAGGAAGACATCCAATGAAGACTTTCGTAGAGGAGAAGGATAAGATATTGAAGTCTTCCCTAGTAGCAAGAGAGGATCACCCAGTCGAGTTTCTTACTCAATGGGAGATAGAGTTTAAGATGCAGGAGGATTGGTTCAAAAATACAGAACCAACAGATGGATACCAGGAGATATACAAGCCATAGGAAACATACAAGCATGAGGAGAAGCTAGAGGAAGATGGAATTGAACCAGTGCAAGAAGAACCGGTAGAACTTAGTCTGTCAGAGGAGATAGTTGAGAAACATATTTATAAGGATCCTGTTGAATCAAACTTTGCAGCGGAGTGGCCATCCAATGCCCCAGAAGATGAAAATCACATGGGACATCAAGATGATCTTCCTTTAGAACAACATGAGGAGGTGAAGTGGAGCAGACTGCATAAGGAAAACCAACGGACAGAGCAACTGGAAGAGGTGATATAGGACATAAGGGAGCTAATGTTGAAGCCAAAGAAAGAAGATGCTAACAAGGAAAATTTGAACAGAGGAATATCTACATGAGTAGCAGGGAAGCAACAAGAGTAGAAGAAACAAAGCAAAGGAGAAGGAGGACAACTCTAGGAGAAAGTTTGTGATCCAAAAGGATTTCAATAGAGTGGGGAATCTCATGAGCATCCACTGATGAATTTTTGTAGTAGTGGAGTATGATGTAGGAGCATTTCCTCACCTCAAAACGCGCCATCTATCTATCATATTCAGAGAAAGGGAGAGGTGCCAAAAATCTCATTTTCCCCTTAAAATTTAAATGTAATTAATGCAATTCAATGTTATCAGGATGGAAGAGCCAAGTTGTGCCTTCACACAGGATGTAGATGATATCACCTTAAGTGGCTGATGGTAGGGAATATTTAGACCCAATTTGGGATTGATTTCCACTCATTGTAATATTACTCATTAGATAGGCATTTTGAATGGTGATTAGACACCAGTAGTGTATACTGGAGGGAAGTCTTATCGAGTCCCTCTTGTATAAATGTTTGAATCATATTACTAGTAGAGGTTGTTGAGAGGCTGTAAAATATTGATGAAAAAAATCATTGTAATCCAAGAGGAGAGTTGAGAGATGATACTCAGTTGCAGTCCATCCTCCTACACTACAATTAACATTCATATTAATATAATAGAAACTATTTTTCCTGCCTAAGAGTTTTTTGTGTGTTTATATGATTTTGACGAATGTTATCGGTGTGTTCATGAATGTTTATGTTGTAGATGTGTAGGTTAGAGTTCATCTGCAGGGATAGAGATAGAATCCTATATCGATAAGGTTGTTGGACTATTTATGGGTTCTTCAAGCTAAGTGCAAGTAGTGCACGACAGAGGATTGAACCTCTGTGAGCCAATAGAAGGAGCATGTAGCTACACTCTACTTCGAGTTCATAGTAGAACATGCAAGGAGAAAACACCAAGAGAATTCACATAATCAGAGGGGAGCCTCAGGGTTACTGAATACCTTAGAGGAGAAATTGTTCAGAGAAGGCACAGAGAAGAGAATTTTTGAAGATTTTGTTGATCTTTTCTAGGAGGGCATTGAGTAGGAGCAAGGTGTGCACATAACCAACATGTTCTAGAGTGTTGGAGATAGTGAGGAAAACCCAGAGTTACTGAAAACTTTGAGGGAAGGGATCTCTACAAGTGTGCATGGAGCAGAGGTAGGAGTTACCTTGGTAGGCTTGAAAGTATTTCATGAATTCATAAGTAAGACCTGTGCAAGGATTTCACTAGGCCAACACTTAGATGAAGTGTTGAAAGAAAGCCGTCTGAGGGATCAAGCGCAAGGAGTGCTCCAAAGAAAAAGTATTTTCTTCATAAAATATCGAGAGGAAGAGAATCGAGTTGCCAGGAGGAAACTGGAGATTCCATTGGAGGACGTAGAAAGGCCGAGAACCTTAAAGGTTCGAGCCAGAAAAATCTTAGAAGAACTAGCATTGTCGTGCATAGAGTTTTTGCAAGGAGTACAAAAGGTCAAGAATAGTCCAAGTCTCGGACGGAGGGAGAAAAGTGCTAATTATTCACAGTAGTAAGGACTTGTTGAAGGTTGAAGTCCTGAAGTCAAGAAAAATCATTTATTTTCAGAATAAGAAAGGTGGTGAAATATCAGGAGGTCCAAGAGATAGAGTTCCAGAAGATTTTCCAAGAGCATAGGGAACTCTTCGCGAATTCGCGAAGAACATTGTGAATCTATACTATTAGTTTTGGGAAGAAAAAGTGGAAGAGATCCATGGATTTTGGAAGAGGAATCCTTCGAAGGAAAGTGGAGTTGGTAAAGATAAGACTCTTGAAGCTCGAAGCATCGAGGGTCATTGATATAAGGAGTGATGGGGACCATTTATCCTCTCACCAGTTGTGTTCGTTGATTCAGAGTTCAGGGAAGCAGGAGTTGGCAGTTGTGAAAAGGTCAAAGCCTGGAGTCTAAAGCACCATTCAGGGTTTATCCCTGGCACACAACCCTAGGTCACATGGGAGAAGGTCCCTAGCACATATAGATAACGACCGTTGTTCAAATTTATTCAAAGGGGTCAAGAAATATCCCCCGGGGTTGTTAGAGCCTACACTTTGGAAAAAGAGGGACCTGTGAAAGTTTCATTGGGTTCTAGAAGGGAACTGAATAGTCAATCGTACTCAAGCGATTGAATGATCCTAGACCGAGAGGTCAAGAAGCCCCCAAGGAGAGAGGTGAAGGAGAGGGGGGGGGTGGTCCATGCCATATTATGTGATATTTATTCTTTTCCTTCCATATTCAAAAACTACATTCAGGCCATTAAATAATTTCCACCCTGTCATATATTCCAGAAGAAATAACATACTCACCCAACTCCACTCCATCCAATTGTCTCCATCAACCCCTTTGAAAAATGGGGTATCGATTTCATGCAATGTAAGCCTACCTCAGCTGAAAGGAATGGTTATATTATCATTGCCATTGATTATTTCACTAAATGGGCTGAGGTTATGCCTAGATTTATTAATGATGGTCGAACTACAACACTTTTCTTGTTTAATCACATCATAGCTCGCTTCAGAGTCCCACAAGAAATTGTAACCGATCATGGATCCCATTTCCAAAACCAAACGATGGGTGACTTGCGCACCAAGTTGGGTTTTCATATAAAAATTCATCCCCTTACTATCCTCAGGAAAATGGAGAAGTTAAATCCATAAAAAAATTCTTGAAGACCATGCTTCAACGCATGGTGGGGGTGAACAAAACCTCTTGGAATTTGCAACTCTTCTCTACACTTTGGGCTTATCAGACTTTAGTTAAAAATTCCACTATATTTACACCCTTCCAGTTGGTATATGAGTTGGAAGCAGTGTTTCTGATTGAATGTGATATTCCATCCTTGAAACTTACCATATAACTCTTACCCCATACTTTTTTCGAATAAGAATGATTTTTATATCTAATGATGTTGGATGAAACTCATCGTGATGTTTCTCTCATTAACAAGACATATCAAAAACACATCAGGACTCAATAAAATAAGTTTTTTCAACCTCGCGCTTTCACAAAAGGAGATATGGTCCTGGTCTATGACCAAGATCATGAAAAAATTGGTGCAGGTAAGTTAGAACCTATGTGGCACATGCCATACATCGTGAAGTGTGTGCTATAGAGAGATTCCTATGAGTTAGTGGATTATGATGGATTATCTCTCAGTGATCCCCAAAATGGGATTTACCTAAAGAAGTATTATTCATAGGATATCTCGCATGTGTGATTTGTACATTATTGTACTATATATATATATATCTTTGGTTTGGTGTGAATTTTCTTTTGCATGCATGAGCTAGTGAGTTCAGGAGGAATTTTCCTTGGATATGCAACCAATAACGTTGCAGAATATCATGTCATCATTGGACTTTTACTTGAAACTTATTATTTAGGTATATCTCAATTGAATATCAACCTTGATTCTCAACTTTTGGTTTGTCAACTTAACCATGAATATACTATTATGAATCTATTTTTTCTATGTCTGCATATAAGGGTTTGTCATATCAAAAGATCTTTTGAATTTTTAGAATATAGACATATATCGAGAGAAATTAATACAACTACAAACTTGTAATAAAATTATATGTTGGATTGGTACATTACACATAGATAAGCATTCAAAACATAAAGCATGTAAATAAAAACATCACATCATTTGAAAAACATAAGTAGCCACAAGAAAAATTATATATATATATATATATGCCTTTATATAAAGTAGAAAAAGTGTGTAAAAACACATCATCCAAAAGGTACATAGCAAGGGAAAAATGTCGGCCAATATTCCCATGACATCATCATAAAACACTAATGTGTCAGGAGACTCTATTCATCTTATTGCACTAGATTGTGCTAAGCATAGCACAAAACTGTTATGACCACTCATTGCAGAACATGATTGAGGCCTTTAGACAACCTGACTATGTTATTTTGAAGGTGTAAAGGTACACCTTGTATCCTCATGGAAGGAACACCCATGGTCAACCCACAAAGATTCCTTTCCACCTCACAGAGTCCTCCTACTCTAACACCAACCTCTTCTACTTCTTGAATATCACCATGATGTATTAATGCTGGCATCCCTTCTTGACGATCCATGTCTCTGTTTGCATGATGAAAAAAAAATGACTTAGATCCCTCATTGTACAACAAAAAATACATATATACATATAAAAACAGAAAAATAGACTATTGCAAGGTCATTATATTTTGTATTTTACATGATACATCCAAATGTGCCTCTTCAAGGAGCACTTAATATGCGTCACCCCTGAAGTCAACTCCGACATATGATAAATCCTCTATAACCACAATTTTACTTCTCCATCATGCGAAGAAATCAACAGTAAAATGGAAGGCTCGGGGTTTATTCTCCAACCAAGGAAAAAGACTCATCCACCTCTCCATCCGAGGCTTGGATGAGGGGCATCCTATCAATGCACCCTATGGCTGCATTTGTGGTAATCAATCTAGAAAGAATGAAACCAATAAAAATCCTTATCCAAATTGTGTATGTATGCATGTTCTACACTTAGAGATTTTTTCTTTGATGTCTTTCAAGAACTCTGCCCTCCGGTTAAAAATCATGGGCTACCAGCACTGGACAACATATGATAACTGAGATTTGGAAGCAAGATGGTAAATGGTGTTTCCTACCAGTTTATGGATAGAAAATACAATGGGTCATAGAGATAGGTCCATCACATCTTTGATGACGATTCTTACCCCTACTAAGTGAGATTTCGTCACACAATATTGGACAACATATGCCTATGTTGGCAGTGGAGTAGATCGGTGTCCAAAAAAAATGATGGGTGCTCCCCTCTTCGAGAGCCCCATCAAGAAATACATGTCTTCAATGTTGATCTCAAGCATATCAGATCCTATTTAGAATTCTTCCTCATCGTTGTCTCATAACCAAATCAGATACTCGAGTAAAAGGACTTATTCTCTCATGTTTTGTATCTTGAAGTACTTTAGAAAACCGTAGTTTCGTAAATATACCCTGGCTTGAGGGTCCTATAAGGCAGTCATATCACCAAATTCATGTTCTATTTCCTTCCACTCAATCATATTAGCTAATGAGAACCTGTAAATCCTCAACCAACCAAAATCTCATTCTCAACCAAATCTTTCCATTTCTTAAAAATGTCAAAAACATTAGATTTTTGTTGAATGCAATAAACCCAAGTTTTCCTAGTTGCATCATCAATAAAACTAACATAATAATGAGATCCACCAAGGAATGATACTTGATCTAGTACCCATACATATGTATGCACAATATATAAATTTTCACTCTTATTTTCTTTTCTGACTCTTACAAATCTGACTCTCTTCGGTTTTACATAAACACAATGCTCACAAAAATTCAAATCAACCCTTTTAAGATCTGGCAACAAATTCCTTTTTTCAAGAATCTATAGCCACTTCCCACTCATGTGTCCAATCCTATGATGCCACAGTGTTGTATCCCCTCTTGTAGAATCTAAAGAGATATAAGATTCAGAATTAACAATGCATAAATACAATGTACCTACCTTCTCTCATTTTTCCAATAGGAAGGATACTTTAGTTACCTTGCATACCTTATGTATAAATATAGCTATATAGTCTTTAATTTCCAAATTCCTTATTGAAATTAGATTTCTTCTTAGATATGGTATATGTCTCACCTCTTTCAAAAACCATTGGTTTCTATTCTTTTTCTTTATTTTTACCTTACCCATTCCAACAATCTGGCATGGTTCATCATCACCCAAATAAACCTGTCCAAAATCACCTTGAACATAATCTTGAAAATATTTCCTATGGGGTGTTGCATGAAATGAAGACCCTGAAACTACTGCCCAAGAATAAGTAGTATTATATAAAGAAAGAATCAAAGAATATTGTAACACATCACATGTTACATTTTCTTCCTAATTTTTCTCTTGTTGTCCATCACTTTGTTTCTTTGGAGCTCTGTATTATTTCTTCACATGTCCGTTCTTCCCGCAATTCCAACACTCTATATTTTCCAATATGGATTTGGATCTTCCCTTCCTATAATTTTCATGGTTCCCTGAGCCATTTCCTCTATCCTTTCGTCTTTCCCTGTTCTGCATGGTCAACATATTACAGGATGTCCCACTTGTGCTTTCCATCACATTTCCTCACTAAGGATAACACCAACAACATCATCAATTTCCAAAGTGTTTGAAATAAAGACAGAGTTACTTAAATCCATGAATAAGCCATTCCATATTTTTGGAAATGAGAAAAATATTATAAGATCTCTAACCTCATCATCAAAGTCTCATTTTATGAAACTTAGCTAATTAGTAACCATATTAAATTCGTTTAAATGATTTGCAATAGAACCACCTTCTAACATCTTCATATTAAATAATAGATTCATTAGAAATGCCTTGTTGGAAGCCTAGGGTTTTTCATATAGTTTATCCAATGCATTCATCAGATCCTCCATTGACTTTTCTTTCAACATATTGAAATCCATCATCACTGCCATGCAAGGTTGTATCGTTTCTAGTGCCTTTATATCAACAAACTCCCATTCTTCATCCTTCATGGCCATCGAATTCTTTGATATTCCACCAAACAGTAGGTAAACATCATTCTGATATAAATACTATTCCATTTTCGTCTTCCATATTTGGTAGTTTTGGCTATTAAATTTATTGACCTCAGAACTTTCCATCTTCCACCATTTCTTCCATTCGAACTAGGAACCTTATTTTCCCACAAGTTTCCTTTGGCTCTGATACCAGTTTTTAGAGAAACGGGATAGTGGAGATACAAAATAAAAAAATGTGGAAATAAAATACAAAATAAACACAATACAATCACCGGGGCTTCACTCAATCAAATTGGGACATAACATGTTCGTTCATGAGATGATAAATAATACTCCTAATTTCACTAAATATTGAAAAAAAAAACCTAAAATCCTTTTGTTGACCCCCCTCCCAATACATATGTACAGTTTTAAAACCCCCCATTTTTACCAGATATCCTAGGTATCTATTTTTTTCATGGAATTTTTAATATCGCTTTTTATTTCTATCCCTAGTATGCAAATATGACATAACTCTTATATGCTCACAAATCACAAATTGCAAAGGTAGTTAAAAAATAAGAAAACAAGAGGTGTGCCATCTAAGTTGATGTTAAAGCTTAGGTTGGAGTGATATATCTTCATGAGTCACCAACTCATTCAAATCCATGTGTTTCCTGACCTGGGAGGGTGGTAACCTTTTGTCCATGACTTGCAAAGAGGTATCCTAATGGGTGTCCATATGTTTATCATTTGTTTATCACAAAGTAGAATACTCATGGGATTGCAAGAGCACATGCTACAAATAGTGAGAGATCCCTTGCATTTCAACATCTTGGATGTAGATTACTACACTTTCTCATTCATACCTTCACTTGCCTTACTTGGTGGATTTTATCACTGCTATTTAGGACATTTGGAATATGCCTTCAAACCCTATGGATTTCTTGTGCTTTATTTTCATTTCTTAGAATGATTTTTATTTTCTCTTGCATCAAGAAGCGTGTCCTGAAATCCATATTTTGTCACCACTTGAAACATATTTAAAAACCACATTGTTCACCATCTGAGCACTCACATTATTACCTCCATTTTAAACATTATTTTAGAGACATATAAACCTAGCACACTTCTTTGAAAACGTATATTTGATTGTAATTAGAACCAACAATCACTACTAGATTTGGTTATAAATTTTGACCAACATTAGTGTTGTCAGAACGACATTAGAAATAGGTAATACCTGAATAAGTAATACATGCATAATGCAAAAAATACCAACATCATGTGGATACCCTAAAATTTGGAAGCCTAGGATCAATGTCCAATCCATTTGTCATGCATGTGTCCTATTTCCCTTAGTATTCTCTAAACAAAACACAGTTCCCAATTAAAACACGGTTAAAACAAACCTAGAATTCATAGATCTACAATGTGTTTCCATGGATGTGTTCCTTTTCCTGATGTTTCTCTAAAAGATTATGTACAACTCAATATTGGCCAATCATCTTTGAGAAACACCTGATAGATATCAAAACAATATGATGAAAATTGGATTATACACAAAATATTATAATTTTAAGAAATTAAAATCTCAAAAACTTGTAAACACATCAAGCAAGTAATTATAGGAAAGCACAATGTGAGGGAAAAAAATATCTTTCCAAAAAATTGGATATGCAATCAGCAAACACCAGTCTATGTTTGAAATAAATGACACTTATTATGAAAAATTATTTCACTAATTTTGTTTTGTGGCCAAGCCCATAGTAAGGTGACAAACTAAAGAAATGTATTTTCTATGGTTTTATACACAACATGCCAATTGGTTGTTGTGTATGCCAATTGTCATACAAAGCATGCCGATTATTATGATGTGTATGCCAATTAGCATACATAGCATGCCAATTTTTTGTTGTGTATTCCAAATTGGCATACACAATAGGCCACAATAGGACAAGGTCTGCTATGCATTCCAATTTGGCATGCATAACAGACCATGGCATATTGTGCATGTCAAACCATGCCAAATTGGCATGCAACCCTTGGTCTATTGTGCATGCCAATTCAACATGTTTTTTCATTCACATCAGACCATGTCATTGTTATAGCAAGATTTCCCTCACCATTGTTATCTTGCAAAGAGGGCCTTTTTCCATTTCCCTATGCAGACTTATCAACCCCCATTTTGATAAATCTAGAGGCAAAATTATATATTTTTCCACATATACGCTCCCTAACTGCTTTGCAAGATGTGTATATGCTTGATTCTCCACTACATCTCGTGTATATCGGGATTTGTGCCAGAAAATACAAAATGAGGTCGAGTTTCCATGTCACGACAGAAGATCTATGATCTTTGGCCTTCCATATACTAGAAATGTTCTAACTCGGCCCTTCAATGGCATTTTGGAGGCTATAAGAGCACAATTTCGAGCTATGGAAAAAGAAGGAGAAAGCATTCAACTTTGAGAGAAAAGTTACTCTGGAGAAATTACTTCATATTGAGTCTGCATCCCTTTGTCCCTCAAGTCTAAACAAATTGTTCAACTCCCAAGCTCTTTCTTTATTGTCGAGAGGACCTCATTACCTCTTTGATATGAGCTTGCCTTTGGTGGAGGATTGAAGTGGTGGAGACCTAGTTGGAAGGAAATTGGTTTCTTGGTTTCGAACCGTGAAGAAACGAAAGTTTGTAATGTTGATACTTCCGTTGATCAATTAAAAATAGAAATACTCATTTCTCGTCGAATCAATATCTTGCAAATATATGATTATTATCCATGGGCATGTTTGTAATGTTTATTAATGGATTGTGCTATTTGATGTGCTAACTCATTATATATATTGTCACTATATACTTGCATCACTTGTTTGTTGAGAACTTTTTGCAGGTGTAAAGCTTTGGGTCAAAGCACTCAACGGTGGAACGACATCAAACGATTGGATCTAGGTAGGCTTCTTCCTCATAATGAACATTAGTTTATATAGAACATGTTGGAATTGAGTTGATTTCTACAGTCATACCTATCTATTGTGGTTTACCCTTGGCTATAGAGAGTTTTTCCCTTGTAACAGAATTGGCAACTCCACTGGGGAGAGATCTTCCTTCTAAGGGTTGAAGTATTTTTCCTTCTTACATTGCTCTTTTGCCTTTGTATTTCTTGTCGTATCATAGTTGGACATAGTCTGTTCAATTTGGGTCTGAGTTTTCATCCTTTTAACCTTTCCTAGCCTTGTTCTAAAAGATATATGCCCCTTTTTCCCTGACAATCGTGTGTATACGCTTGTTGTCCCACTGCAAGAGGCATATATACGCCCTTTTCTCTTGAACAGGAGCATATACCACTTCGCCCTTGCTTGTTTTCTTGGTTTAGTGACTGTTGGGTAGGTTTTGAGGGTCACTAAGCATTCTTGGGTCTCTGTGGTACTTGTTGAGATTATTTGGGATGACAGGAAACATTTTTGGAGTTGAATATTTGGGTGACATCTTTCTCTTTGTTTTCCATTTTTGATCCATCCTTGGTAGTTGGGTTGTCTGCTTAGCTTCTTGATATTCTGCTTGAGTGATTGCTTTTATACACAATAGAAGTTATATATCGGGTTGCTTATCAGTCCATGTATTTTCTTTTTAATACATTGAAAATAAAAAAAAAATAGGTATTTTGCATTGGTTGGTATTTTGGAACCTTTATCATTAGCTTAAGCACATTTAGCGAAAGATTGCATTTTATTTATGAGTTGCAGAATTAAAATTGAAGATTGCACTATTTTATTTAGCATATCATTCACTGAAAAGTTAAAGTTAGGTTTTGCATTATATGTATTTTTATTATTATGCGGAGTCATAACTCCGTAAGTTTCATTTCCATACCTCTTTGAGTAATCACGGCCAATAAAATTTACGCTTTAAACTAAAATTTATCAGTCACGATTTTATTTTTTAGGGTGCAAAAAATAGCCTAGGATTTAGTGCCTTGGAATAGGATTTTGTGAGTAAACTTCTCCAAGGAAATTAAATCAACTTATGTGTCTGAGACAGGGAGTTGATAAATCCATTGTATAATTGGTAATATCAGGAGGCTCCGCTCACACCGGAGTTAAGCATGAGGTCACTCGAAGTTTGTTGAAGGGATAACCCTTGGATACTCACCTAGTGTCAGAGATATTTCTGTGGATTTATTAGTATTTGGGGATCTTGCTAGTATCCATACCTCTATGAGAGGCAATACTTTCAAGGTTTCGAGTTTTTCTACCCTTCCCATACGGTGATCCAAACTTACGACTGTTCACTTGTGCATCATTTATACAATGGTTTATTAGTTGCTTGACATAGGTTTCTCATAGGTTACTTGCAGGGGTTATTCTGCTTGTATTCTGAGTCAGATAGGGGTCGGAAAACACACAACCTTTATGGAGGATTACCTCTCCGGGGGGATCTAACTGACTGGTTGTTAAGCCTACGAGGGCCTTTATAACTGATTCTGTTACCTCCAAACTTTAGCAGGAAGTCTCAGGTCCCTCCTGGATGAGACATACTTTCTTTTGTGAGGGAGGCCACTCAACCACTTTAGCCCATTTGCATGCATATTGGCCATTTGATTTTTTCTTATGCTCTTTGATTACTAGTTGTTCTTAGGAGTCTATACTGAGTCTTCATTATCATGGAAAGTGGAGTTCCTTTTTCTCCCTCATTTATTTCTACCCCCCCCCCCCATGATGTCCACTCATTTCATGGGGATGGATCCTTCCGCTTCGCATTATGGTATGCATAATTATAATACTCAGTCCATGCCTTGGGTATCTAATCATTTTTCTCATGGTATGCTTGATATGTCTTTGCACTTTCCGTCCTTTGTCTTGCCTCCTTATGCGAATAAAATTTTTGGGTCTGGGGGCATGATGCCTCCTTCTTATCCCTTTCCGTTTGGAGGGAGTCATATCCTTCAAACACCTCTTACGGTAGGAGGTTGGAATCTTCCTTCCTACAAATCCACTATGTGAGAAGTAAGTTCCCAATTAAGCAATCATTCTACTTGTTACACTCCATCAACTTATCCTTCTTCCACTATGTTGGTTCCTACAAACACTTTTCCCATGGCGGACCTTTGTCTTCCCTCTAGTGTTTCATCCGAGGGGAATTATTTTTATAGTATGGGAAACCCCCCTCATGAAGTTCCTTCGTATGGTGGAAACATATATCCTCACATGAGTAACCCTTATCATGTCACTTTCGCTTCGGAAGAGGCTTCCTCAGTGTTGATGCCCTTACAACCCTTTATGAATCAGTATGGAGGAGGGTACTATGTTGTTGGACAGGGACAGGGTGTAAAATAGGATCCTTCCTAGCCTGCAATTTCTCAAAACCAATCTTTCCTTGGACCTTGGTCTCAAATGCCACAATTCACCACCACCACAAGTCTAGTCACTACGTGTCATACTAGCATTATATCACCAATCGTTGCTAGTCATGTTGGAGATTGGTCGAAAACCTATGAAAGTCATGTGGAAGACTTGGAACCATCCACTCCAAATCATGTTGGGGGCACAAGTCCAATCACTACATGTCATACTGGCATTATATCACCAACTGCTTCTAGTCATGTTGGAGGTTGGTTGACAACCTCTGCAAGTCATGTTGAAGACCTGCAACCAGCCGATGCAAGTCATGTTGGGGGCACAAGTCCAGTCATTGCATGTCATACTGGCATTATATCACCAACCTATACTAGTCATGTTGGAGATTGGTCAAAAACCTCTGCGAGTCATGTTGAAGACCTGGAACTAGCCATTGCAAGTCATGCTGGGCACACAAGTCCAGTCACTGCATGTCATACTGGCATTATATCACCAACCATTGCTAGTCATGTTGGAGATTGGTTGAAAACCTCTCCGAGTCATGTTGAAGACTTGCAACCAACTGTTATAAGTCATGTTAGGGTCACATGTCTGGTCACTTCTAGTCACACTGCACATCTATCACCAACCTCTGCTAGTCATGTTGGGGATTCATCACCAACCTCTGCTAGTCATATTAGGGATTCATTACCAACCTCTGCTAGTCATGTTGTAGATTTTCTACTAGCCTCTACAAGTCATGATGGGAGCATCTCACCAGCCACTGCAAGTGATGCTGGGGGCATTCATATGATTGAGAAGCCTATATGTCTCATATGTAAGCCTAGATTCCTTTGCAGGAATTTCAAAAGAAGTCACCTTACTCATTTGTGTCATGTTACTGTTGGGATACTAGAAGCATGGGACTCACCTAAGGGCCCTTCGGGTTCTAAGGCATATATGGTTTCACAACACTCTATTCCTTCATTGGTTTATACAACAGTCATGCCGATGAAATATTCGGCTGACACTCCTTTCCCTTTAGGCCAGGTTGATGCATCTCTTGACCTTGTTGTCTCACATTATGTTCAACCTATGGTCATGTCGATGAAATCTTTGACCGACACCTCTCCTATGTTTGGGGGTGATGCGTCTCTTGACCTTATTGTCTCACATCCTGTTCAACCTGTGGTCATGTCGATGCAATCTTCGACCGACATATCTCCTATGTTCGATGGTGATGTGTCTCTTGACCTTGTTGTCTCACATCTTGTTCAACCAACGGTCATGTCAATGTAATCTTCGACCGACAACACTCCTGTTTTTTGGGGTGATGCACCTCTTGACCCTGTCGTCTCACATCCTATTCAACCAATGGTTGAGGAAGTGTTCGTATCGATGAAATATTCGATCGACCCTACTCTTCTCTTGGAGAGTGACAAGTCTAAGGAGGCGGTCATGCCAATGTAATTTTTGGTTGATCCCGCTCATCGGTTTTAGTTCTACACCTTCTATACCATGTCCTTAGAATTTCTATCACTTCACCTTTTGAACAAGAGATAGTTTTACTCTTCTTGAGTTCTCTCCCTCCAAGTCTTGACTATGTTCGCTTTGATTGGGATGGTCTTGTGGGGTATTCCATGCCTTCGCCTATGTCTTTTCCAAGAAGATACATTATCCTATATAACATGGAGACGATAACCTCCATTAGCACTTTTCCCTCCTCGACTTGGAGAGATTTGGTTCTTCCCGAGCTTGTATCGATTCTTTGTAAGATACTGACATTCCACAGAAGGTCTGCATAGGAGCCTTGGCCTCCCCTGTGACTTTCCGCCTAGAATCTTCACAACGAGTCTTAGTTAAGATATTTTCCGACTCATTATTAAAAATTGAAAATATCGCCGAGTGATTTGTCCCTTTCACACTCATTAAAATTGGATTTGAAAGATCATGAGTCTTAGTTAAGCTCTTTTCTAACTCGCTATCAAAAATGGAAAATATTGCCAAGTGAAGTTGTCTTTGTCACACTCGTAAATTGGATTTGAAAAGACATCTATTTGGCACACGTTTACCCCTTTTTCACACCAAGTATACTAAAAGATATAAAAAAGGACATTTTTTGGCATTAAATTGTGATTGCATCTCATGCCCTTGCTTACAGTATTGAGCCTTTAGTTGGTTCTTGCTTTGCATTATAAACCATGGTCCAAGCAGTTTATATCCTCAGCCAAGCAGAGCCTTGTTTATATACTTTTCAATTTGACACCCTATACCCTGGAGGGAACATCACCCCGAGTGTCCATCTCCTGCATGCATTTCCTTGCATTGAGCATAGGTATGTTCCACTTCTAGAACTAGTTTTTCTTACTTGCGACACTCGTTCCCTCCTCTGTATCATAGCATTCACTTGTTATGAAAAAACAAAAAACGACGGGTGGGAAGGGAGTACTATATTGTAATTGGCAGCAGTCGTGTCACCTTTGAACATAGCACAAAGTTATTGATTCATTGTGTCATCATAATTTTTGGTTTAGCATAGCCTTAGGAAGTTGATCTCATTTCAGAAGTTTCTCTACCAACTGGTTAATATTCCATTCATTATAGAGAACATTATGGATGCCTCCTGCATTTAGTTGTCATATAATTAAGTCTATGTTGTCGGAGTCCACTGTATGTCTCATGCTCTTGTTCAAAGGAAGTCTATCAACCTGTGTCGGCCACTCCTCAGAAATCTTGACTTTGCATGTCGGCCATACCCTTAGTTTGTCTCAAAATCACATGATACTTCAGTCTTATGATGCACCCTGGCCCTACTTTCATCATTGGTAGGTCACCTTGAATCCAACAATCGACATTTCATCATGGGTCGTTGACTGGGTGGTTTCCCTTGTGTTCGATGACAAGACATCTATTCACACTTTGGGATTTTTGTAGTGTCTTGGATGCCATTATCCTTATTGGTGGTTTCCTCGCCTTTGTCAATAGTTTTCATCATTAGTTGTTATTCAGAGGGTCATTTTTTTGTATTTCTTGCATTTGGCACATGTGAAAGATGCATAGGGTCGTTGGTTCGTGAACATGTTCTTCTTTCGATCTCCACCAAATCATGAAGCTCCTGCGTTGCTCCTCGTGCTGACTGATGAGAGATGCCTTAATGCTCTCCTTTTAGCGGGTCTCTTTCCATCGACTTCAACTCATGTATTATGGATACGAGACCTAGAGTTTCATGAGTACCTTGAGACTTCTAGTCATTAGTGGCAGGCTCTCTTGCCATTGGCCTATGAGAATACGTCAATGTCTCCTAATCAATGGATCTCTCAAATGTTCAACAACAACTCCTTTATTCACATTTGTAGAGATGTACTCAGTGCCTTGATACCTACTTTCATCATTGGTAGGTTGTCTCACGTTTGTTAACGGTATACCTCAATGACCGGTAATCAAATGATGTCTCATCATGTTTGACCTCAACTCATTTATTCACATGATGTAGACTTGCACCATTGGCAGATTGTATTGAAGACTCAAAGACATCACTTTGTAGACACAACTTTCTTGATTTGTTTCTTCCATTTCATCAGATCAATGCCTATTTGACTTCAGCGATCATGGGATATTAGATTGTACTCCATGCTATACATATATCTTCAGATTGATTTTGAGACTGGCTTCACTAGTCCTTGTTCATGACTATGAAAACTATTGGCATGTAACTACATTTATATTTTCCTACTCATGGCCATGAACACTTGTTGGTATATTTTCCACATGGATCTGCATTGTATTTTTGGCAGCCATGTATGCAAAGTCAGTACATAATGTAATGAGCAATTGAGTTCATCCAACTTGTTCTCTACCACTCTAATTCAGGGTTATTTATAATGTATTTCGGCCATTGCAGATACTCCTCTGATCTCACACATTAGGGGGCATCTGTTATAGCAAGATTTTCCTCACCATTGTTATCTTGCACAGAGGGTATTTTTCCATTTCCCTATGCAGACTTATCAACCCCCTTTTTGATAAATCCAGAGCCAAAATTATATATTTTCCCACATTATACACTACCTAACTGCTTTGCAAGATGTGTATATGCTTGATGCTCCACTACAACTTGCGTATATCAAGATTTGTGCCAAAAAATACAAAATGAGGTCAGGTTTCCATGTCACGACAGAAGATTTCTAATATTTGGCCTTCCATATATTGGAAACGTTCTGATTCAACCCTTTAGTTGCATTCTAGAGGCTATAAGAGCACAATTTCGAGCTATGGAAAAATAAGGAGAAAGAATTCAACTTAAAGAGAAAAGTTACTATGGAGAAATTACTTCATATTGAGTCTGAATCCCTTTGTCCCTCAAGTCTGAACACAGTGTTCAACCCCAAGCTCTTTCCTTATCATCAAGAGGACCTCATTACCTCTTTGCTATGAGCTTGTCTTTGGTGGAGGATTGAAGTGGTGGAGACCCAGTTGGAAAGAACTTGGTTTCTTGGTTTCGAACCGTGCCGACATGAAAGTCTGTAATGTTGATACTTTTGTTGATCAATTATTAATAGAAATATTCCTTTCCCATCCAATCAATATCTTGTGAATATATGATTATTATCCATGGACATGTTTGTAATGTTTATTAATGGATTGTGCTATCTGATATGCTAACTCATTTTATATATTGTTACTATATACTTGCATCACTTGTTTGTTGAGAACTTCTTGCAGGCATAAATCTTTGGGTCAAAGCACTCAATGGTGGAACGACATCAAATGATTGGATCGAGGTAGGCTTCTTCCTCGTAATGCACATTAGTTTATATAGAACGTGTTGGAATTGAGTTGATTTCTGCAGTCATACCTGTCTGTTGTGGTTTACCCTTGTCCATAGAGAGTTTTTCCCTTGTAACAATCATGATGTGCATGCCAAACCATTCCAAATTGGAATTCAACCCTTGGGTTGTTTTTCATGCAAATTTTGCATGGTTTGGCATGCACAACAGGCCATGGTCTATTGTGAATGAAAAATTTCTTATCATAAGGAAGAATATGAATTTATTATTCATTTTCCAATTCCATTATTTTTTAAGACTCTTACAATGTCATAAAAGTATTCATTGTCACTAATATGGGAGTATGATACATAAACAAAAACAAAATGAATCCACGACATATATAGAACATCCTAGGAATTCCTTATTTCTTATGTGCCAAGAACATGAATAGTATGGTGAAGGTAAAACCCATTTCCATGTTCCTTATATTTGCAATGATGACATTTCTCTTCAATAATGTACCAACACATGAATAGTATGGTGAAGGGAGAACCCATTTCCATGTTCCTTATATTTTTAATGATAACTAAATGTAAACACACATTGATCATTCCATACATCTATAACATATCACACCCAACAACCTAATCACTAGCACCAATCCATCTAAATCCCCATTTGATATGCACCTAAATGCAAACATTTTACCTATTTCATATATCTATAGCCAATTATCTCACACCCAACAAAATCTACTTAGTAAATGATCTCTAATTATTTTATAGCATACATGTCACAAAGTAAGATTCATTATAGTTACAAAAACATTAATAATATGGGTTTCATATGCACCTAAATGAAAACATTTTACCTATTTCATATATCTATAGCCAATTATATCACACTCAACAAAATATACTTAGTAAATGAGCTCTAATTATTTTATAGCATACCTGTCGCAAAGTAAGCTCGCAATTTTAGACTTGAGATTCAACAAAGTTACCACAATGAAAGGGTTGTTGTCCATGCCAAATTGAGAAAGAGATATTTGGAATTGAGGAAAGTGATATCGGGATCTGTCTTGGTGACAAATTACAACCATGCACTCAAAAGTCACAAATTAATTGGATTATCTAAGAAGCAAAACATAAATCTAGATCATTGGTATCTTTACCAACTAATAATGCATAATATTATCCTACACTCCACTGTTATGAGTAATGTTATAACATTGAAGTTCAATGAAAATTACCTTGAATTCAGAGCTTCTCTTGATCCTTTCCTCACATTCCCATTTTGGTGTAACATCTCGATAAATGCATTAAACACATCCATCTGCATCAGAATGAAAAGGAATATATTAACACAATGCAATGGATAAGAATATGATCAATCCAAAAATATAGTCCAAACAAAGAACCATTACATTAACATTTAATTTTCACTCTTAAAACCGGACAATCCTGCATAACATCTTCCAAGTAAACTCACAATGACAAGTTTCTCATTATAACAAAATCTTGGCATTTCATAAAACAATCTTGTATAAGAACTTTCACAATATCCTATATTGCAATGATTTTTGGGAATAGGGGGATGCAGGGGACAAATTTAGGATATGACTAAGAGGTGGCCCACAATTCCAAGGGAACAAAGGGAAAGGTATGGAAAAAATATATTTAAATTTTTTATACTATTAAACGAAGAAAAAAGATGGCATATATGCAATACATATAGACAAAATTTCATGAAATAGATAACACAATAGATGCCATATTCATATCATAAGGGAAACCACATGTAGAAGAGTGTCCCAATATTTTAAATGTGTCTAGAGAATAGAGTAACAAATATAGAATCAATAGACTAATTAAAAAAAACATAAGTGTAAATCGAGAAATCCCAACAATGAAACCAGTACTAGAAGGGTACAAAACACATGCCTCTATATACAGTTACAATTTTTTTTATGGAAAAGATGTTGTTACTACAAACACGAAATTTTCTTCTTCCCTAAGAACCTTCCAACTAATATCTTCATCATCACTATATTCATTGGCATTCTCTTTGCAAAAGAACAACGTGAAAAATACACTAGATATCAACACTAGCCAAGAATAATTTAACAAAAAAGAAACAACATTCTGAGAGAGGTGGCTAAACATTCTATGGCCATTGTCTTTATTAATGTATCTAAAAATTAAAAATTCTTACTCATCCTCCTCTCCATAGCTAAATTATGTATCATATTCCATGTTATTTGTGAAATTTGGATCACAAATAAAACATTCTAATGCAAGTTCCAAAATAACATCACAATAGATAGCCACATCTCTAGCACAATGTAACACAAAACTCTCAAATGCCTGCAATTTGCAACCTTGCATTTAACAGTAATAATTGTACTTAACATGGTTTCATACATAATATACTAAGATACATGGACCCATATAAAACATAATACTATTGTAATCAAACATTCATAGAATAAAAGATGAGAATCAAAAGTTTAATATGCTCTGAATATTGTAAATCATCTTCATGCATGGAATGAAATACCACGTAAAATATATAAGATCTAAATAAGAAAACCATAAATGTGAGATATACTTATAGGGTCCTTTGCCTTGCAATCATTCTATTGGATACAGGTTTGGACTCCATTTGAATGAAATGGTTCAATTACTCATCAGCTTTTTTAGAAATGCATTAGAAGCAGATGAAGAACTCTGACAATATTTAAATAATGTGTTAGATGAAGAACTCTAACAATATAGATTGACTACAAAATTAAAATATTTTACAAGGGAATTTTCCCAAAAACTTTCTGCAAGGGGCTCTACCCCCGAACCCCCACATGGGGGCCTATTGGCCCCCCATGCCCCCCAACCGTGGGGGAATGTACTCCCCGGACCCCCTTCATTCAGGAGCTAACACCTGAACCCACAATATAAGGGGGATATGCATACCTATGTATAAATCAAGAAGATAATCAGGCTCCACAACCAACAAGAATAACATACAAATGGATCAACGTTGGATTTGATCAGATGGTTGCACAATCCAATTAAAAAATTCTCATGTATTTCAATGGTTGTGTATGTTTGAAAAAAAAATCAAGGTACCACACATTTATAACTATTTTGATTCTAGGCATGGGAAATAGGAGCATGATCGAGAAAGTGCATGCATAAAAATAACATTATGCAGAAAAGAAATGAAGTTCATAACTACTTCCCTCATTCAATATGGGAAATCCATTGATGAATGGTGGATTTTAGTAATGGGAGAGGGAAAAGGAACTAGTGAAAACCAATCACAAAGGAGAGGACATGTACATAGATATTTTTGGGAGGTGATCAATGTAGATCGATCATAGTGGTATGAATGCAAAACAATCCAGGGAACTCGTCGATTCCATTAAGTTAGAATATCAAACAATGCAATAGTTGAATATGGACGAGAAAACTCTCTTTCTTATGTGGTCCATGTAGTATTAATGAATGGGATGATTACATGAATTGACATAATAGGTTGATATATGGGATCATGTATCACTCCCCATTGGTCCACGTATAACTATGGAATTATCCCAGTTGGAGGAGGACCAATCAAGTATTTTAGTAGATTATGATCATGTCTTAGATATCATATTGCTAGGTTTGTTGAAACCTTCTATTAAATTTTGAATAAATAGCATCAATGTTTTATTCTTTTGTCATTTAGTGGACCAATCAGGTATACAGAGTGGTTTCCCCAATAGGTAGTGAATGGGGCACTGATTATTGGTTGGCACGTTTCTTATATGGAAAACATTTCCCTCATGATATTAGTAACAAAATATGAAGGCATTGAATTTCCAATTGGGTCGATGGTTATTAAAGGAGAATATATGAAACAAGATGAAAGAACATAGAAGAAAGGTGGTTATCTATTTCAATATTATAGACTAGGTGAAGACATATACCACTTGACAAACTTGGTTGTTTGTACAAGCCTCCAACTTCAAACAACGCCAAGTAAGAAATCATCAAAGGTATGATACTTCTTTACTTACTCTGAGCACAAGAATTTAATGCAGACCATTGGTATTAGAAGTGATCCCAATTGTATACTTGAATGACCATAGGTAGTTAAAAGGAATAATTGAACAAATATTTTAGATTTATGAATTATTGAAATTTTTTCTTCATTTTATGGTTTTTATTGTATCCTTGTATTTACATTCCTTTCCTTTCCTTGTCATGACATGCCTTTCCATGCCTTGCATTGCCTTTCCTTTCCATGTCATTCCTTTCCTTTCAATGCCATGCCTTTCCTTTCTATGCCATGTCATGTTATTCCATGCATTTCCTTGTATTTCCATGCCACACCATGCCATTCCATGCAAAAAATTGACTTTCCATGCCTTGCATTGCCTTTTCATGGTAGGGAAAGGCATGGCATGGCATGGCATGTCATGGAAAGGAAAGGCATGGATTGCATGGAATGGAAAGGAATGGCATGGAAATGCATGGCATGGCTAGTCATGGCATGGCATGTCATGGAAAGGAAAGGCATGGATTGCATGGAATGGAAAGGAATGGAATGGAAATGCATGGCATGGCTAGTCATGGCATGGAAATACATGACATGGAAAGGAAAATGATGCAATGGCAAGGCAACGAATGGCATGGAAAGGTAAAGAAATGAATGGAAAGGGAAGGCATGGCATGGAAAGTAAGGGAATGGAATGGCATGGAAAGGTAAGGCATGGCATGGAAAGGTATGGAATGGAAAGGAAAGGAATGGAAAGGCATGGCATGGAAAGGCATGGCATGGCTTGGCAAGGAAAGGAACGACATGACATGGAATCCCATTCAAACTCAATGAAAGGGAAGGCATGACATGGCTTGGAAAGGAATGAAATTTTTTCCAGCTAGAATCAAAATGTCATAAACACTTCATTGGATGGAAAAGAACTAGATAATAAACACTTCTTGAGCCAACCAATGTTTTGAATCCATCAATTCAGTGGTGTTTGAAAAATAGGATCGCGGAGAAATAAAATAAAACAAACCCGTAAATAAAACACAAAAGATACAAAAATACAATAGAGACACAAATATACGTGGTCCACCTAGTGTGGGATACATCCACTAGAGAAATTTCTAGGTCCTTCCATATTATTATCCAGAAAAATGAATGGAAACAACCTACAATGCACCTTCTCTTACTTACTCTTCTTTCTCTCATAATCTCCTCTCTCAGAATACAATATTTTTGATGATGCACAACCACAATACAATTCCATCATAAAAGAGGGTTTCCTTCTATGGAAAAAAACCCTAAAATAACTTCAATCGTCATAACTATGACCTTATAATGAATGATTCATATTGAATATGAAATTACAATATTTTATGAGGTAATGTTTCCCAATATTTTTCTTCAGGGGCACTTCCCCCAAATCCCCTGCCAGGGGGGGCTACAAAAATTGTCACCCCCCCCTACCCTCATGGACCCTACTAGAAAAAATTGTCGGGGGGAAAGCCCCCCGACACCCCCACATTAGGGAATGGGGTCCAAGCATGGCTGAAACAAATCTCTGAATCAGGAAGATAATCAAGCTCCACAACTAACAATCTCCCACTTGGAGACTGATAACAACAACTCCATTATTGTTGTGCATGATAATCTATATGTTTCCTTATACCTGAAAAATTTCTCATATTCATCTTCATGTTTGAACACCAATTGAAACTAAGAAGGATCTTAGTTTCTCCCTGGTTACTTCCTTTGTTAACAAATTTGCATGATTTTGGCTAGTATGTATCTTTTCCAACTTCAAATGTTCATCTTCCAAGACATATCACATGAAATGGTACTTGAGCTATATATGATTTTCTTCGAATGGAAGGCTGAGTTATTTTCAATATGAATGGAACTTTCATTGTCACTATAGATCCTACTATTCTCCTTTTTATTTCCCAATTCCTCCATAAACATCTCTAACCAAATCATCTCTTTACTGGCCTTAGACATGTATTCTATCTTCTCATGTGTCTTGGGACACATTTTCTTAGTTAATTTTAAATGGTCGTCCAAAGGTGTACTAACTATTTTGCAAACTCCATTCTAAACCTCTCTAACACCTTCTCTATGTCCTCACCCTAAGACAATTTCAATTTGTCATTTTTCCTATCTCTTGTTATTCTCATACAAAGGATTTTCTCTGCAACACCCAAATCCTTCATCGCAAATGAATTGACTAAATTCTTCTTCAACACATTTATATCCTACATATTAGACCTTGCAACAAACATGTCATCTACGTACAATATAAAGATAATATAGCTTCCATTTTATATCCTTTTAAAATAAATACAGTGATCAGAATGACATCTACTATAAACTTGTTTTGTCATAAAACTGTCAAACTTCAAATACCACTGCCTTTGATCTTGCTTTAGGCCATACAAACTATTCTTCAACCTGCATATGAAATTTTCCCTCCCTTTGACCTCATACCCCTATGGCTACTACATATAAATATCTTCCTCCAAATCCCCATGGAGAAAAGTTGTTTTTACATCTTACTATTTAATATGTAAATCTTCTACTGCCACAAGACTTAAAATCGTCCTAATTGAAGTCATATTAACAAAATTAAAAATATTTCATCAAAATCTATACCTTTATTTTGTGCAAACCCCTTTACAACAAGTCTAGCCTTGTAACGATTTTTTCCAACATATTCTTCCTTCAACATGTAAACCCATTTATTCTTCAATGATATTTTTCCTACAGGAAACTGAGACAAGTCCCAAGTCTGGTTATTTACCAGGGAATACATTTCCTCTTTCATGTCTTGCTTCCACTTATTTTTAGAGTCTACCTCCATTGCCTCTTCATAACTTTCTGGTTCACCAGAATTAGTCAACAATAAATAACACAATGAATGCGAGTATCGTTCATGGGGTCTACTTAACCTGGTAGATATTCTAACAACACTTGTAGGAGTTTGAGGTACATGTCTATAATTTTGTTGTACATTTTGATTTTCTAGTACCTTCTAAATTTCTTTTTCAGTGATCTCATCAAGCACTATGTATTCTGGTTTTTCTTTTTCCTATTTGTTTCCCTGCAACTGATCTTTGCACATGACCTTCTCATTTAATATGACATCTTTACTCCTAATTATTTTGCGATTTTCACAATCCCATAAGCGATAACCAAAATCATTAACATTGTATCCAATAAAGGTACTCTTCTTGGATTTTTCCTCAAGCTTTGTTCTATTTTCTATATAAATATGGACAAATGGTTCACAATCGAAGGTCTTCAAAAAATAATAGCTTACCTTTTAACCTATCCATGCCTCCTTTGGAATTCCACCATCCAAAGATCTTGAAGTTCCTATGTTTATTAATTAAACAACAATATCTACAACATCTTACCAGAATTATAAGGGAAACCCAACATGAAATCTCATACTCCTTGCACGATCCATGAATGTCTTGTTCATCCTTTCCGACAAACCATTTTCTTGTGGTGTTCCTGAAGCTGTTTTCTCTCTACGAATACCATGGTATGAACATTAATAATCAAACTCCTTACTACAATATTCACCTCCATTGTCTGATCTGAGACACTTCAATATTTTTCCTGTCTCATTCTCAACCAAATATTTTCATTTCTTAAAAGTATCAAAAACATAGTATTTTTGTCAAATTCAATAAACCCAAGTTTTTCTAGTTGCATCATCAACAAAAGTAACATAATAATGATAGATACAAAGAGATGATACATGATATGGTCCCTATACATTTGTATGCACAAGCTCTAACCTTTCACTCTTGTTTTCTTTTCCAACTCTAACAAATCTAACTCTCTTTTGTTTTCGATAAACACAGTTATCACAAAAATCCAAATAAATTTGTTTAAGATCTGGAAACAAATTTATTTTGTGAAGTATATACATACCCTTCTCACTCGTGTGTCCAAGCCTATGATGCCATAGTGCTATATCCACTCTTGTAGAAGGTAAAGAGATAGAAGAATCAATATTACCAACACATAAATACAATCCACCTACCTTATCTCCCTTTTCTATCACCAATGATCCTTTGGTGACCTTCCACGCCTTATACATAAATATAGATATACAACCTTCACTTTCCAAATACCTACTTGAAATTAGACCTTTACTTATATTACGAACATGTCTTACAAATTTCAATAACCATTGGTTTAAATTATTTTTCTTTATTTGTACCTTTCCCATTCCAACAATTTTTCATGGTGCATCATCACCCAAATGAACCTATCGAAAATCATCTTGAACATAATATATAAAATGTTTCCTATGGGGTGTGGAATGAAATAAGCCCCGAAATCTACTACCCAAGACTCATAAATATTATCTACAAAAATAATCAAAGCATATTGTATCACATCACCTGTTACATTTGTTTCTTGATTTTTCTCTTGTTGTACACATCATTTTGTTTCTTTGGAGATCTGCGGTCTTTCTTCAGATTTCATTTCTTCCGACAATTCTAGCACTCTATCTTTCCCTGTCTAGATTTGAATATTCCCTTCCTATAATTCCCATGGTTCCATGAAACCTTTCCTCTATCCTTTTGTTTTCCTCTATTCTCCAAAGTCAATGAATTACCTGATGTCTCACCTGTGATTTTCCATCACATTTCCTCACTAAGGATAACACCAACAACATCATAAATTTTTTTAGTGTTTTAACCAGAAACAGAGTTACCTAAAACCATGACCAAGCCATTCCATCTTTATGGAAATGAGCATGGGATTAGAAGAGCCATGACCTCATCATCAAAGTCCACTTTTACAAAACTTAGTTGATTAGTAACCATATTAAATTCATATGAATGATCTGCAACAAACCCACATTTTGACATCTTCATATTAAATAAACTCTTCATATTAAATAACCTCTTCATTACTAATACCTTATTGGCTGCTGAGGGTTTTTCCTACATTTTATACAATGCATCCATCAACTCCTTCGTTGTCTTTTCTTTTGAAATATTGAACACCACCGACACTTCCAGGCTCAGCTGTATCATTCCTAGTGCCTTTCTATCAAGAACCTCACATTATTCATCCTTCACAGTTGTTGGATTGTTTTTTATTCCTTACAATGGTAGGAATAGATCCTTCTGATATAAATAATATTCCATCTCCATCTTCCATAACTCGTATTTTTGGACATTAAATTTATTGACCTAAAATTTCCATCTTCCGCCATTGCTCCCGCTCGAACTAGGAACCCTCTTTTCTAGCGAATTACCTTTCACTATGATACCAGTTGTTAGAAACACAGGATCACAGAGAAATAAAATAAAATAAATGTGGCAATAAAACAAGGAATATACACAATATAATAGAGACACAAATATACGTTGTTCACCCAATGTCGGCTACTTCCACTAGAGAAATTTCCAAGTTCTTCCTTATTATTATCCAACAAAGTGAAGGGATGCAACCTACAACAAATATGTTTTGACGTCCCCTTATTTCTCTCACAGTATCCTCTCTCAGAATACAATATTCATGATAATGCACAACTGCAATAAAATTACCTCATAAAAGAGGGTTTCGTTCTAGGGAAAAAAAACCCTAAAATAACTTTAACCATCAGATCCGCAACCTTATAATTAACGGTCCAAATTGACTATGAAATTACAATATTTTACGAGGAAATTTTCCCAATATTTGTCTTGTGGGGTGCGGCCCCTGAATCACCCACCAGGGGGGGGGGGCTACAAAAATTGTTTTTGCCTCGATGGGCCCCCTGGAGACAGTTGTTGGGGGGAAAGCCCCCCCACACACCTCATTAGTGAATGGGGTCCAAGCACAGTTGAAAACAATCTTTGAATCAAGAAGATAATCAGGATCCGTAACCAACAGGTGATTATATTAGGAGTTACCATCAATTTTCATCCTTCTTAGCTTGACATATAGGGTTTAATAGTCATATTTCACCCTTAGAATACACCTTGACATATTTTATTACATTTTTGTCATAATTTTCAGACCTTTAGGGATTGATGTCTTGAATATTGTATGGTTGTTGTTATGTTCCATCTTCCATTTCAACAAGAATTTGTTATCTAAACCCTAGTTTAGGCTTTCATTTCTATCCCCCTTTCATTCCATGATTACTTGTTGATGCAGGATCATCTCTCCATGTCATCTGGCTAGCCAGCCAGCCACGTCAGCGTGTGCCTTTAAGGCTGAAGAGAGGTGCAACCCTCGTCTTCAATTTTGAATTTGAATGTAATTTAATGTTAGGCTATTGAGTCATGAGGCTGTGCTATGCACACAGGATGTATATAGATGGGCCTTTAATGTTTGAAGGCTAAGATCTAGATCTGATTTGTTGACTAGACATCCCATTCAATGCCATTGAATAGGGTAGGTAGATTGGAGGGAAGAGCTCGAAGAGACCCCTCATGTAAAATATCAATTTTGGATCTCATTTGGAGAGAGTGGTAATAGGGTAGAGAGTTGTAATAGGGGAGAGAGTCTACGAATAGAGAGCGGAAGAGAAGGAGCCGAGACCTTCTTACAGACCATGCTCAGGAACACCTTGTAAAAATAGGCATTTGCCATTTAATACAAACAACAGTTTTTCCTACATATTTCCTGTGTTGAATGAATGTCTGTGTGTGTTCTTTATGTTGTACATGTATGCTAGAGATTTGCAGAGAGTTGTTTGATTTTCGGTCTTGAGAGGTCTTTGAGGCTTCACACCAGGAGGGTGTGACAGAACATTGCGGGTTCCGATAGCCAGTGCACTGAAGCACTTCTAAACTCTGCGAAGTTAGACAAAGATGTGCCAGGAGGGAACAATAGATGAAATTGATAAATCAGAGGAAGACCTTTGAGGTTGTTGAACACCTCAGAAGGCAAGGTTGTGGGGAAACACATTTGCAGACATAATATTTGAGGATTTCTGTGAAGCTCTTCCAGGAGGGCATTGAGCCAGTGCAAGGAGTGCATAGGAGAAGAAATCTAGTGTGAGTTCAGATTGAAGTCATGATCACTAAGGATTTTGAGAGCTCTACCAAGTGGGAATTGTGCATATGCATCGTGGTGCATTAAGAAGAACTCTACTGTGAGTTCAGATTGATGTTAGGATCACTAAGGATTCTGAGAGCTCTGCCATGAGGGCATTGAGAAGGTGCATAGGGTGCACAGAAGGGTTCATAACTGCTGGATGTTTTGTAAGAAGATACTCTGCCAGGTGGGCATTGAGTAGGTGTGTATATAGGCACAAGAAGAGAAAATAACTCCTTGAGTTCTGGAATTAGTAGAAGAGTCCAGGAAGAAGGATCTTCACAGGGTTGCTGAACACCCTAAAACTCTCAGCAAAAGGTTTCTTGAACAGAGGGATAACTAGGAGGGCATTTGAATTCTCCATCTGAGGGAGAAAGGAAAAAGGGACTTAGTTCCTTAGAAATCTGAGATCGTGAGTAAGCTCAGGAGGGATAACACCTCGTGCATGCAGAGACTCTACAAGGAGTGCAAGAGTCGTGGAAACCTCTTAAGGTTCCAGAGAAGGTCAATCTCAAGAGGAAGAGTGATTTTATGCACAAAGCCATAGCTACAAGGAGTGCAGAGGCTACAAAACTCCTTGAAGAGTTTGGAGTTTTTAAAGCTCAGGAGGAGTGGCGTTTTTGTACGCGCAAGCGAGACTCAAGGCGAAGAGCTCGTAGGGAAAATAATTCAAAGTGAAGGCCTTAGACATTTGGAATTCTTCCAAGTGTTAGAAGAAAGCGCATAAGCTTAGTAGGGCGCACAACAACCATCAAATCAGGCTGAGGAGAAGAGATCTGGACCGTTGGTTTTCCACGTCCAGGAAGCAACAGAGAAGCACACAGGCAAGAGGATCTAAACCGTCAGATCTTGACCAAAGAACTCGATAGTCGTTAGATCTGTTGAGAGTTACCTAAGGTTTAAACCCTCCCAGGCAGAATCGAAAGTCTCAAAAGGGAAAAATAATCTGAGTCATATGTTGGAGAGGACACGTGTCATGAGATCACCCATATTGGGGATTCAGACATCGGAGGTTAAAGAAGGAAGTCTCTTGACTTTGCGAGTAGTGAAGTCACGAGAAGATCGGGACCATCCATCACAGGAGGACAGGTGGCAGAGATCTAAGGATCTCACAAACTCAGAGATTCGTAAGGTGAGAGCCCAAGGTTTGGGTGCTCGAAGTTGCGAGAAGCGAAGCCGCAAAGTGTCGAGGTTGTAGCTAAGACACATGTGGTAGAACTGCATAGTGGGCCCGAGAAGTGGACTGATAGACACATGTCACACATTTGGAGGAGTCAACAACTCGTTGACCTCTCGCGTCTCGGGGACTCGGGAGAAAAGGGAACGAAGGTTAGAGCCTTTGACTTGTGAAGTCACGAGTAAAGAGAATGAGAGGAGAAAGGTCAAATCTTGCCTCTCGGGAGTTCGGGAAAGAAGGTGCCAAGGTTGGACCTTTGAACTTGTGAAGTGGTGAAAGGAAAAAAGTGCTAGTGGGAAGCCTAGGCGGTGGTCACGCGTGGAAGGAGCTGACAGCAGGGAGCCATGCATTGTTCATTGAAGGGAGTCAACACCTCGTTGAGTTTTTGTGTCTCGAGGGTTCGTAAGATAAGGGGAAAGAGGTCCAACCTTTCGACTTGTGAAGTGGCGAAAGGTGAGAAGTGCTAGTGCTTAGTCTAGCCAGCGATTGTGCAAGAAGGGTGCTGACGGAAGAAAGGGCTATTCCCATTTCATGATCTCGGGTATCACGAGATTGGAGGGGAAGAGTCAGGAGCCACGACTCGCGAACTCGCGAGATTGCGAGCTGCGAGAAAGGAACAGTTGGTTGATAAATTACAGATTCCAGTCAGGAGTCGAAAGAGCCGATCCGGCTCGGAGGGGTTAAATAATGATCCTGAGAGCGGATCTTGGTCGTGACGACCGATAGGGTCTACATCAAGTGGTATCAGAGAAAGAACTTGGTCTATAGATTTCAGGCAGAGAAGAAGAAGGCAAAAGAGGATAGAGTGCTGAAGACTCTGTGAATGATTACTTGCAAGTAAGCAACATGTTTTCCAGGAGGGAAGACAAGGAAAACGATATGGCTACTGAAGGCTGAAGATATGCTGGAAAGAAAAACCCAGAGATGATGAGCGAAACTAAATGGGATGAATAACTTTCTGAGATGAACGCGAGGATGGATGAACTTGCATTGGAGATGAAGTAGAATACCAGGTAAAGATGGGTATATGAATGGCCCATGAAGACAAATATAAAATGGCTAGTCAAGGAGTTGATGGCGAGAAGACAACATAGGTTCTTCAGAAGGTGGTTGAGGCATGATGAAAACCTCAACAGACCAGAGAAAAGGGTTCAAATGTGTGAGCCAGAGACTAAGAGAAATCTCAGTGATGATGAGAATGAAATGGGATCAATTGAAGATCTCAAGAACTGTCAGGAGGGCAGAGAAGAAATTTTTGATTGCCAAGTGGACAAAGAGTTGAGATCAATTGCGGATCTCAGAGACTATCATGAGGATAGCCAGGGAATTTCACAGTGCCAAGTGGGCAATGGATCGAGATCGCTACGGTATTTCATGAACTGCCAGGAGGGAAACATAGAGTTTTCAATTTGCCAAGTGGGCAGGGATGAGAAGATGAGACTATCTGAGGGTATCATAAACTCAGAGGTGAGTTTGGATCAGCAAATGCAGCTGATAGAGGAGGAAGATCGGAGAAATCTTCTAATTATTGGGGGAATCGAAATATTCCTACCATTTGCCCAAGGGGAGGCAGAAATCTGTGTTGCGGATGCAACAACAATAGACACAGGACAACCAGCTAAGACCATCAGGAAGGAAGCATTGGAGCAGATTTGGGAAGCTGCCCAAGCAGAAGAAGAAGATGAGCATTCTGAGGAATGGCTCAATATTTTCAGAAAAGAAACTAAAAAAACTGTAGCATTGAAGCTTGCAGAAGTGGAGGAAGAGGAAGAAGAAAATAGCATTAGTTTGGCTGATCTGTATGAACAGATTGAAACCCTGGAGAGAAGGGTGGTAGTGCAAGGCATGCACATCCAACAAGTGAAGTTGGAAGCAGATGAAGAAGGCATGGGAGATCACAATGATCTACCTAATTGTTGTGAGTTCAGATTGAAGTAAGGATCACTAAGGATTTTGAGAGCTCTACCAAGTGGGCATTGAGAATATGCATAGTGGTGCATTGAGAAAAACTCTGTTGTGGATTTAGATTGAAGTCAGGATCACTAAGGATTCTGAGAGCTCTACCAGGAAGGCATTGAGTAGGTGCATAGGGTGAATAGAAGGGGACATAACTGCTGGATGTTTTGTAAGAAGATACTCTGCCAGGTGGGCATTGAGTAGGTGTGCAGATAGGCACAAGAGGAGAAAATAACTCCTTGAGCTCTGGAATTAGTAGAAGAGTCCAAGAAGAAGGATCTTCGCAGGGTTGCTGAACACCCTGAAACTCTCGGCAAAATGTTGCTTGAGCAGAGGGATAGCCAGGAGGGCATTTGAATTCTCCATCTGAGGGAGAAAGGAAAGAGGGACTTAGTTCCTTAAAAATCTGAGTTCGTGAGTAAGATCAGGAGGGATAGCACCTCGTGCGTGAAGAGACTTTGCAAGGAGTGCAGGAGTCGTGGAAACCTCTTAAGGTTCCAAAGAAGGTCAAGCTCAGGGGGGTGAGTGATTTTATGCACAAAGCCATAGCTACAAGGAGTGCAGAGGCTACAAAACTCCCTGAAGAGTTTGGAGTTTTTAAAGCTCAGGAGGAGTGGTGTTTTTGTACGTGAAAGCGAGACTCAAGGCGAAGAGATCGTAGGGAAAATAATTCAAATTTAAGGCCTTAGACATTTGGAATTCTTCCAAGTGTTATAAGAAAGCGCAGAAGCTCAAGAGGGTGCACAACAGCCGTCAGATCAGGCTGAGGAGAAGAGATCTAGACCATTGTTTTTCCACTTCCAGGAAGTAGCAGAGAAGCACACCGGTGAGAGGATCTGAATCATCAGATCTTGAGCAAAGAACTCGATAGCCATTGGATCTGTTGAGATTTACCCGAGGTTTAAACCCTTGCAGGAAGAATCGAAAGGCCTGAAAGGGCGAAAGAATCTGAGCCGTTCATTGGAGAGGACACGTGTCATGAGATCACCCATATCGGGGATTCAGACATCAGAGGTCAGAGAAGGAAGTCTCTTGACTTCACGAGTAGAGAAGTCATGAGAAGATCAGGACCATCCATTGAAGGAGGATAGGTGGCAAAGATCTAAGGATCTCGCAAACTTGGAGGTTTGCAAGGTGAGAGCCCAAGGTTTGGGTGCTTGAAGTTGCGAGAAGCGAAGCCGTGAAGTGTTGAGGCTGCACCTAAGAGACACGTGGAAAAACTTCGAAGTGGGCCTGGGAAGTGGACTGGAAGACACACGTCACGCATTTGGAGGAGTCAACACCCCATTAACCTCTCGCGTCTCGCGGACTCGGGAGATAAGGGAATGAAGGTTAAAGCCTTTGACTCACGAAGTCATGAGTAGCGAGAATGAGAGGAGAAAGGTCAAATCTCGCCTCTTGGGAGTTTAGGAAAGAAGGTGCTAAGGTTGGACCTTTGAACCTGCAAAAGGTAAAATTTTATTGTGGGAAGCCTAGCCGGTGGTCACGTGTGAAGGGAACTCACAGGAGGGAGCCACACGTTGTTCATTGAAGGGAGTCAACACCCTGTTGACTTTTCATGTCTCAAGGGTTCATAAGATAAGGGGACGGAAGTCCAACCTTTCGACTTGCGAAGTGGCGAAAGGCAAGAAGTGCTAGCGCTTAGTCTAGCCGGCGGTCGTGCAAGGAGGGTGCTGATTGAAGAAAGGGCTATTCCCATTTCGCGATCTTAGGTATCGCGAGATTGGAGGGGAAGATTCAAGAGCCACAACTCGCAAACTTGCGAGATTGCGAGCTGCGAGAAAGGACCAGTGGGTTGATAAATTATAGATTCCAACGAGGAGTCGAAAGAGCCGATCCAGCTTGGAGGGGTTAAAGAATGATCCTGAGAGAGGATGTCGGTTGCGAGGGCTGATAGGGTCTGCGTCAAGTGGTATTAGAGTGAGAACTCGGTCTGTAGATTTTAGGTAGAGAAGCAGAAGGCAAAAGAGGAGAGAGTGTTGGAGACTCTGTGAATGATTGCTTACAAGTGAGCAGCAGGTTTGCTAGGAGGGTAGACAGGGACAACGATATGGCTACTGAAGGCCAAAGATATGCTAGAAAGAAAAACCCATAGCTGATGAGTGAAGATGAATAGGATGAAGAACTCACAGAGATGAACGCAAGGATGGATGAACTTGCATTGGAGATGCAACAGAATACCAGGTCAATATGGGTATATGAATGGCCCATGAAGACAAAGATAAAATGGCTAGTCAAGGAGTTGATGGCTAGAAGACGACATAGGTTGTTAAGAAAGTGGTTGAGGCATGATGAAAACCTCAATAGACCAGAGAAAAGGGTTCATATGTGTGAGCCAGAGACTGCGAGAAGTCTCAGTGATGCTGAGAATGAAATGGGATCATTTGAAGATCTCAAGAAGTGCTAGGAGGGCAGAGAAGAAATTTCTAATTGCCAAGTGGGAAAAGAGTTGAGATCAGTTGAGGATCTCACAGACTGTCATGAGGATAGCCAGGGAATTTCACAGTGCCAGGTGGGAAATGGATTGAGATCGTTGTGGGATGTCATGAACTACTAGGAGGGTAGCAGAGAGTTTTCAATTTTCCAGGTGGGAACGGATGAGAAGATGAGACTATATGAGGTTCTCATAAACTCAGAGGTGAGTTTGGATCAGTAAATGCAGCTGACAAAGGAGGAAGATCGAAGAAATCTTCTGATGATTGGGGGAATCAAAATATTCCTACCATTTGCCCAAGGGGAGGTAGAAATATGTGTTGCAGATGCAGCAACAACAGACGCAGGACAACTGGCTGAGACAGTCAGGAAGGAAGCATTGGATAATATTTGGGAAGCTTTCCAAGTAGAAGAAGAAGATGAGCATTCCAAGGAATGGTTCAATATTTTCAGCCAGGAAACTAAAAAAACTGCAGCATTGGAGCTTGCAGAAGTGGAGGAAGAGGAAGAAGCAGACAACATTAGTTTGGTTGATTAGTATGAATAGATTCAAGCCCTAGAGAGAAGGGTGGTAGTGCAAGTCATGCACATCCAACAGGTGAAGTTGGAAGCAAATGAAGAAGGCATGGTAGATCACAGTGATCTACCCAATTGCAGAAATTTTTTGCAGCTAGAGAGACTGCATGAATAGGGCCAACCACTGGAGCAGTTGGACGAAGTGATCGATGAGATCAGGGAGTTGATGTTAGAGTCAGCATAAACTTTCAGCAAGAAGAAGCTGAGAAGAAATAAAGAAGTAGCAACAACAGCGCAAAAGCAACAACAACAGGGAGATGGAGCAGATGAACAACTCCATAAATTTGTTTGGGATCCAGGAGGATTTCAATTGCTGAGATGGGAAGCTCATGAGTAGGAGCTCATGAATTTTTTAGCTGAGGAGTATGATGCAGGAGCATCTCTCCATGTCAGCCGAACATCCATCCAGCCACGTCAGTGCATGCATTTAAGTCTGAAGAGAGGCGCAACCCTCATCTTCAATTTTGAATTTGAATGTAATTTAATGTTAGGCTGTTGAGCCGTGAGGCCGTGCTATGCACACAGGCTGTAGATAGATGGGCCTTTAATGTTTGAAGGCTAATATCTAGATCCAATTTGTGGACTAGACAGTGCATTCAATGCCATTGAATAGGGTAGGTAGATTGGAGGGAAGAGCTCGAAGAGCCCCCTCATGTAAAAGATCAATTTTGGATCTCATTTGGAGAGAGTGGTAATAGGGGAGAGAGTTGTAATAGGGGAGAGAGTCTGCAAATAAAGAGTGGAAGAGAAGGAGCCGAGACCTTGTTATAGGTCGTGCTCAGGAACACCTTGTAAAAACAATCATTTTCCATTTAATACAAACAACAGTTTTTCATGCATATTTCCTATGTTGAATGAATGTTTTTGTGTGTTCTTTATGCTGTAGATGTATGCTAGACATTTGCAGAGACTTGTTTGATTTTCAGGTTTGAGAGGCCTTTGAGGCTTCACACCAGGAAGGTGTGACAGAATGCTGCAGGTTCTGATAGCTAGTGCACTAAATCACTTCTGAACTCTGCGGAGTCAAACAAATATGTGCCAAGAGGGCACAGTAGCTCAATTCAATAGCTCAGAGGAATAACTTTGAGGTTGCTGAACACCTCAGGAGGAAAGGTTGTGGGGAAACACAATTCCAGACAAAATCTTTGAGGAGTTCTGTGAATCTCTTCCAGGAAGGCATTGAGCCAGTGCAAGGAGTACATAGGAGAAGAACTCTGCTATGAGTTTGGATTGAAGTCGGGATCACTAAGGATTCTTAGAGCTCTTCCAAGTGAGCATTGAGCATATGCATAATGGTGCATTGAGAAGAACTCTGCTATGAGTTCAGATTGAAGTCAGGATCACTAAGGATTCTGAGAGCTCTGCCAGGAGGGCATTGAGCAGGTGCATAGGGTGCACAGAAGGGGACATAACTACTGAATGTTCTGTAAGAAGATGCTCTGCGAGGTGGGCATTGAGTAGGTGTGCAGACAGGCACAAGAGGAGAAAAGAACTCCTTGAGTTCTGGAATTAGTAGAAGAGTCCAAGAAGAAGGATCTTTGCAGGGTTGTTGAAAAACCTGAAACTCTCAGCAAAAGGTTGCTTGATCAGAGGGATAGCCAGGAGGGAATTTGAATTCTTCATCTAAGGGAGAAAGGAAAAAGGGACTTAGTTCCTTAGAAATCTGAGTTCGTGAGTAGGCTAAGGAGGGATAGCACCTCGTGCATGCAGAGACTCTACAGGGAGTGCAAGAGTCGTGGAAACCTCTTGAGGTTCCAGAGAAGGTCAAGCTTAGGAGGGTGAGTGCTTTTACATACAAAGTCGTAGCTACAAGGAGTGCAGAGGCTACAGAACTTCTTGAAGAGTTCAGAGTTTTTAAAGCTCATGAGGAGTGGCATTTTTGTATGTACAAGCGAGACTCAAGGTGAAGATCTCATAGGGAAAAGAATTCAAAGCTAAGACCTTAGACATTTGGAATTCCTTTGAGTGTTAGAAGAAAGCGCAGAAGCTCAGGAGGGTGCACAACAGCCGTCAGATCAGGCTGAGGAGAAGAGATCTAGACCGTTGGTTTTCCACATCCAGGAAGCAACAGAGAAGTGCACATGCGACAGGATCTGAACCGTCAGATCTTGAGCAAAGAAAATGACAACCATTGGATCTGTTCAGAGTTACTCGAGGTTTAAACCCTCGTAGGCGGAAGCGAAAGTCCCAAAAGGGCGAAGGAATCTGAACTATCCATTGGAGAGGACACATGTCACAAGATCACCCATATCGGGGATTCAGACATTGGAGGTCAGAGAAGGAAGTCTCTTGAATTCAAGAGTAGTGAATTCACGAGAGGATCGGTACCGTCCATTAGAGGAGGATAGTTGGTAGAGATCTAAGGATATCATGAAGTCAGAGGTTCACAAGGTGAGAGCCCAAGGTTTGGCTGCTCGAAGTTGCGAGAAGTGAAGCTGTGAAGTGTCGAGGTTTCACCTAAGAGACACATGGCAGAACTGCACAGTGGGCCCGGGAAGTGGATCGACAGACACACGTCACACATTTGGAGGAGTCAACACCCCATTGACCTCTCATGTCTCGGGGACTCGGGAGAAAAGGGAACAAAGGTTAGAGCCTTCGACTCGCGAAGTCACGAGTAGTGAGAACGAGAGGAGAAAGGTCAAATCTCGCCTCTCAGGAGTTTGGGAAAGAAGGTTCCAAGGTTGGACCTTTGAACTTGCGAAGTGGAGAAAGGAGAAAAGTGCTAGTGGGAAGCCTAGCCAGTAGTCACACACGGAGGGCATTGACAGCAAGGAGCCACACGTTGTTCATTGAAGGGAGTCAACACCCCGTTGACTTTTCATGTCTCGGGGGTTCATAAGATAAGGGGACGAAAGTCTAACCTTTCGACTTGTGAAGTGGCGAAAGGAGAGAAGTGTTAGTGCTTAGTCTAGCCGGTGGTCATGCAAGGAGGGCACTGACGGAAGAAAGGGCTATTCCCATTTCACGATCTCGGGTATCGCAAGTTTGGAGGGGAAGAGTGGGTTGATAAATTGCAGATTCCAGTGAGGAGTCAAAAGGGCCGATCTGGCTTAGAGGGGTTAAAGAATGATCCTGAGAGCAGATATCGGTCATGAGGGCCGATAGGGTCTGCGTCACTTGTTTTAAGGTCTATTATATTTTTCTTGATGTAACTTGTCATATTGTTGAAGTTAAACATCTTAATCACAAAGTTTATAACAATTGTAGTTTCCTTATTGATTTGTGGTGTTTGGGACTTCCCATTGAATTGGAAAGGCATGGAAATGACATGACATGGCATGGAAAGGCACGACAATGGAATGGAAAGGAAATACATGAAATGGCATGTCATGGAAAGGAAATGAATTCCATGGCATGAATTGGCAAGACATTGAATGGCATGGCATGGCATGACATCGCATGCCAAGGAAATCCATGCAATGGCATGTCATGGAAAGGAAAGGAATTAAATAACATGACTTGGAAAGGCATGGAATGGGATGGAAAGGGAAGGAAAGGCATGTCATGGCATGGAAAGGCATGGCATTGAAAGGAAAGGTATGCAATGGAATGACATGGAATGACAAGGAAAGCCATGGAATGGCATGTCATGGAAAGGAAAGGCATGGCATGGAATGGCTTGGAAAGGAATGGCATGGGATGACAAGGAAAGTAAATGCATGGCATGGCATGGAAAGACACAACATCACAAGGAAAGGCATGGAATGAGATGTCACAGAAAGGAAATGAATGTAAATGCATGGAAAGACATGGTAAGTCATGGCATGGAAAGAAAAGACATGCAATGGAAAGGGAAGGCATGACATGGAAAGGTAAGGCATAGCATGGCATGGAATGGAAAGGAAAGGAAAGGCATGTCAAGGAAATGCATGGAATGCCATGGCATGACATGGAAAGGAAAGACATGCAATGGCATGGCATGGCCTCACAAGGAAAGGAACGACATGACATGGCATGGCATGGAAATTCAAGGTAAGGGAACGCATGGCATGACTTGACATGGAATGACTTGGAAAGGAATGCAAACTTTTTCACCTAGACTTAAAATGTCATAAACACGTCATTGGATGTAAATGAACTTTGTTATATAAAGTTAAGTCATATGTCCCTAGAAAAAATGTTTTCTATTTCTTGGGATGAGAAAGTTTTTATTTTTATTTTTTATTCTTGTTTTATTGCAATCCACATTTTGATTTGAAATTTTCCTTTCATGATGTTATGTAAATTTATATTTATTGTTGTATAGGTTAAAATGGGAAGCTACATGACATGACATGCAACGAGGGTTTAGACTACTTTAGATTATAGTGGTGTTCTAGGGATTTGTAAATGTAACAACATATATTTTTTCCTTAGAAGGTTAGAACTTTGATTTTTAATTATCTTAGTGATTCATTTCTTAGTATTTGTTGGGTTTAGTTAGCATGATATAGTGATCTGATATGTATACATTTGGACCTATTTATGTGTTGTGGGATATTATTTTTATTGTTATATGTTTATGATGATCATAGTTATGTGATTTGTTCAAACATGCAAATTGAAATGTGGAACTTTGGAGCTTCATGCACTACCCATATGTGCATTATTTCTTCCCTTAGTATGTGTTTCAACACCATTTAGCTAAGTCACATTTGCTTCCTCAAAATTTATTTAATGTATACTACTAATTAAATGTTTTGTTGAATTTTACTAGTTTTGGGGTCTTTAAGTTAAGTAACTAGTACTATATATAGAAAATTAATATATTTATGATTCATGGAATTGATATTATAAGTTTGTTTCCTTACAAGTTTCC
>SNQJ01S0000535.1:441141-485214 GCA_010110895.2 Picea sitchensis
CCCCAATAGTTTAGCCAAGACCGGGCGTCTTTATGCCATCCTCGCTTGATTCGATGGTGGTTATGACTTGATTTTGAAGCAATTTTAGGTAGCCTCTTGTCTTCCATGTTGTTTAACTTGTTCTTATATATTAGCTATCTAGTCATAGCCATGCTCTCAATGGGGGAGAGGCTTATTTCTAAAAGGAGGATGAGATATGGCGTATTTCCTATAATTTTGAGATTATAGGTTATAAAATTCTTTTGTATTTACTCTATCTTTCTCCAGGATTCACAAGAGATACTACAGCCCGAGACTTCACATTCATAAAGAATAACAGGTGTAACAAGAGTCTCAAAGAGCAGTTTCTTCTTATCCCAACTCCAAAGATGAACTGATTTACAATTGTTTTCAATTCCATAATAATCTTTCCATCCCCCAATAATCTTTTTCCTAATACTCTAATCCCCAAAAATAATAATAAAATATATTACAGAAATATTAATTTTACAGTTCAGTGAAAAATATGCTCTAATCACAATTGCAGTGCATAAATAGTTAGCAGATCCTACAGATCCAAGCTATAAGGGGTTTAGCAAAGTAGTTGTAGTGCTTCTGTTCTCGAGTGTTGCTCATTTCCATTGATAATTGCAACGTCATATCTTAATGCTCTTTATGCCGAACTTATGATTGTATTTTCTCACATTTATAGTGCTTGATATCTTCCCATATATATCTAATGGTGTGAATCTTAAAATACACAACAAAATGCATTTATTACTGTATATATCTGGATTCCACAGTTAGATATCTGAACATAGACATTTAACCATGTAAATCTGAACGTCTGCAATGATAATATGTGGAGCCTTAAACACGGAGCTATCAACATTTATCACTATATGTTCAATTTTAGACGGTTAGATATGTGGACATCTACATGCACCACGTAATATGTACAATAGATTTGAAGTTAACATGTATCTATAATCATTTATTAATATTATAAACAATAATATGTAACTTTATTACTCTGTGTACAATAATATGAATGAATTATGCCATATCTATTATACAGATTATAAACTACTAAACATACATACTTATATTTTCTAATTTAATTTAATTGTTCTGTATTATAGATATTGATTAAATTTGATTGAAACTTTTCATAAGAAATTTCAATCTACATCAACCACATAATTAAATTTAGAATAATAAAATATATTATTTTATGTTTGCATTGTTTATAAATTAATAATATATAAAACTGTAGTCAAATAAATTTATTGGAAACCTATGTTCTTAATCATTAGACTCATTTTTACATATATCTTTTTAATATTAATTTGTTAATTAATATTTTTAATGAAATATTTATTTATTTATTTAATATTTATTATAATTTTTCCTAGGATGGGGTTTAACAACACCACTAGCTCCTCCATAGAGGATAATTCTCGTCAAATTAATTGATTGGAAACATATGTTCTTAACCATTAGACCCACTTAGACATATATCTTTTTAATATTAATTTGTTAATTAATATTTTTTAATGAAATAATCATTTATTTATTTAATATTTATTATAATTTCTCTCTGGATGGGGTGTCACCGTGAACAAATGACGAGAGTTAAGTCATGGGAGTGCACCAGCTCCTCCACACAAGCGACGTTAAGACGATGGGATGGTACTCCAACGCATCTCGTCATAAACGTAGGTTCCTCCGGCATTATCTCTCGACAATGGGCTATCCCTCTCATTCTCACCTTTCAACTCCTGCACTTCTAAGCTTCTTCCTAGCTTATAGTCCCTACTCCATTATGTCTCGCTGAATTTTCTTGCCCCTCCTCTCCTCTTCATCCTCTAGATGTTGAGGCAAAGAGGCAAATCGAAGAGAGGGTTTGACTCGTATAATTCTCATGGGCGTTGTCATTGCCATAAGTCAGACCTGCAACCTCCCTCTGCTCACTCATCCACCTTCGACCTTCCTCCTCTGTACTCCCACTGGGCAAGTCAAATGGTTTGACAATTTGGGCAATTCATTTTTTTACGCACATGAACTCAGCGAGGATGCGCCTTTGACCCAACTGCCACCTTCCCTCCCGCCCACTCCAAGTGCTCCTCCTAGTGACTCCGCCTCCTCCCATGAATTTCCCGCCTCTCTGCTTCCATCTTCACCTCCGCCTCCACATTTACCTTCACCTTCACCTCCACCTCAGCTTCCCTGTGCATGCTATGACGAACACATGGAACTTTAGAGTGCAATTGCAATCATTTAGGACCTAGTCTTTGATGTCCAACGCGACTTGGTGGATTTTTTTTCCAGATACGAGCTGTGGGAACAATGCGAGGGGAACCTTGAGGCATTGATTTCTGCTCTACTTCACATGACTCTAGCTCTGGGGATAATGGCCTTGGTTATGGGACAAGTGACAGATGCGCAAGGAAAGCAGATTCAATTGAACCCGGGTTCAAAATGACAACGGGTATCTCAGGTTCACAAACTAGTTTTTTACCAATAACGTTATGGTTTTACTCTTTTGTTTCAATACTAGGTGGCTTAACAATTTTCAAGAATATAAGTTATTATAGGCACTTAGTTTAAGTGGACAATTGTATATTTTTTTTTTATTATACAAGGTATTTTTAATACAAATGTGTAACTTAAAAACAAATATTTTTTATAATTTAAATATTTTTTATTTTTAGCATATTAATTTGTTAATTAATATTTTTTAATGAAATAATTATTTATTTAATTAATTTTATTTACTTATTATAATTTAAATATTTTTCTATTTTATCATATTTATTTCTTATTATTTAGATTACTTAACAGCCAGGAATGTTTCTCTTTTACTAATTTAATTACATAATTTTAATGACCAAATATTTAGATTAATTAATAGTAATGAAAGATTTTCCTTTTACTAAATAGCTATTTTTATTTTCATCAAATTAATTTCGTAAATATTCAAATTTTCTTTCCAACCTTCTATGAGGAGATCAAATATTATATAAACTTACGTAACGACGGGAGTGTATTCCGTCTCGCTCTTCTCACCGAAATCAGTAATAAACTGCGCCAAGACCTTGTCCACAAATCCGATCAGTATTCAGTCTCTTCAATGCATCATCTTTTTCTTTCTGCCCCTATCTGGACTTCCCGTAACTCGCCAGACTGCATTTGAAAGAATCTGCAGGGCGGCTAGATCTCATCAATCCTGCAACCCTGTAGCGTGCTGCCACCCAGCGACTCTTTATTTGATGGCCACGCCTGGCCATCCCATCATTCTCAACCATAGCAAATTAGACAGAAAACATGGGGAATTGAAAAAATTGGGATGAAGTATCGGATATTCTATGTTCCCTTTGGACGTATTTACCGTTTAAATGAAAAGATGTAACGTCGATTTCAAACCTACTAGTGTAAAAACTATGACCGTAGGAGTAATCCAAAGTCCTAGTTGAAAACGTTGGACATGGCAACAATATTCTGATACGGCAAAACGAACGACATTACCAAAATGCTAAATCTGTATGAGACGATAATGGTAGATTTTGATTTTACTGGCAGCGTCCGTTTATAAAGCAACCCTACATTCATATTCTTAGTGCATGAAAGTATGTACTCAGTATGAAAACATGTCTGCTTCGTAGCCCGCAGGCAATCTACGCGGCACATCATACCAAAGCTTGGATTTTATTTAAATAGTTTTGAGTCGAAGGTTTGATGTGGAATGTGAATGCTCATGGTAAAAATTATGTATATGTAGTTAGATGTCTTCGCACATTTTCACGATGCGTACACAGTTCTGAGTTACAACAAATACTATGCAGGTTGATGTCGATCGATATTCAATACGACCAATTGAAGCTTATTGAGATTAAGAGCCAAATGTGTGTGAGGTATAAACATGGTCAAGGGGAAGTAGTGACATTAAGAACTAATTCAACCTTTTTAAGCTCAATCACCATGAACAACACCCATAAACAATGACATGAGACCTCTTTAAGGATTCTTTCACATCTAAGTTGAATATGGGTTTCATTACGAGGTCGTGGGCATCATGGATTGGTTTTGATACCTAATCATAGTTGAGGGAGGGAAACAAAATCCTTTGTCACTAAAAATTTATTTTCATGATCAAGCAACATGGATGACTCCTCCTGTATTAACTACCTCTAAGTTGGATGCACCCACTCAGTGAATTTATAATATAGCATATGCTTTCTTGGAATATTAAGAATACATCTAATCTAACTAGATATTGATAAATACCTTTAAAAATCCTTTTGTTAAACCCTCCTTGCAATACCTATTTTTCATATATAAAAAAACTCTTTTTTTAGTAGATGTCCCCTATTTTTACAAGATACCTATTTTTATACCCCATAATATCTTGAAATCCCCCATACCTTGCATCCCCTAGTATCTAAAATATATTGACTCTATTTTTCACAATTTTAAAACCTCATTTATGAATAAACATGATAATATATTGGTTTACAAGACAAGCACCCTGTGAGTTGTTGTGGGTACCATGATTAAGTTACTTGTATACAATGAATGGGTCTAGAGGTATACCAAGGCTTGAGGAAAACAATCATGAATTTGATCCCTAAATGATGCTTTGTGATCTCAATGACCAAAAAAACCACCTAAAATCCAAAAAAGGTTACATCTCTTAAGCATCTTTTGATTATGAGTGGCTCCTCTTTGGACACTATGATGTTCTTAATTACATTGATGAGTCCTTTCATCTTAACAATGGTAAGATAAGTATAAGAAGGGAAATGATCATTTAAGAAAGATTCTTAGGGTAAGTGTGGTGAAAGATGTATTGAAACATTGCATAAGACCTTTATATGAGATCTTTAGCCTCTAAGTGGGATATGGATACAATCAATTTGTTTTAGGAATTAATGATGAGTCTAGTGGTATAGACCATGGTAAAAAATAAAACCAATTTCCTTACACATGAAAATGAACCTATGAAGAAGGCTTCCAACAATGACACATTCCCACTATATGGCGTGTTTGGCCCCAAAGTGCTATTATGGTCACCATTAAGTCGTTTTTTCAGAATGTGTACGGGCTTAGGGGCCTTGAATATTCCTAAAATATGTCGTAATGCTAAAGCAAAGGGAAGTTTTGCAAAATTGCAAATTTATGTAATAAAAATGCATACATATTATTAATGCATGTTTATTATTAACATGTGTACATTTTCAATATTGATGAAGTGCGAAGGGATTTTATAGGTATTTGCATATGAGTTATGTGTATTAGATGATGGTTTGTTGGGAAAGAAATCAATGTACATTTAAAGATGGTGAAACTATGTTTCAAAAGAAAAAATTAACATTGAGGTCATAACTTTACCCTTGATGAGATAATTCAAATCCTTCATATGGAAAACGAGATTGAAAACAAGAACCCGTCTATTTCATACTTATCTATGCATCTATCAATTATACTAATCCCCCTTTTTATCTCTATTTATTTATGTAGGGTTTTTTCTCTAATTTCATATGGCTTACTTTGTCATAGGTTGGTTCAATGAATTAATAAAATCCCATAGCTTAATCTCATATTTAAGGGTAGAGTTGTTCACTAGGTCAAAAAGTTATGTGACAAGTCTTGATTTTTCAGTATCTATAACTATGTTTTAGTTGGTGATTTAAGTTGGGAGAATGAAGGCTTTTAAGTTTTTAGGTCTTTACAATAATTATGATTGTCTCAATATTATTGAGCTCAACCAACCAATTAGATCTCCTATTTGAAAATATAGGTCTCAACCCTTACATGTAAATCTTCTACTTCAATTTAAATTTAAAATAACTTTATACTTATACTCCCATTACATATGAAATATACCAACTTATATCTTAAATGCTGCACATAGGTATATAGTGTTAGTCATATTTGATTCTTAATAAGTTGCAATTTATTAAGTCCAATTTGTAATGGAACATGTGTAATACAAAAATCCAAATCCAACAATGCATGTGCAGTTCATTGAATATTTTTTGCAATTGGCATTCATATAAAGCAATCACATAATTGTTGTCATTGACTTTTACTCTAAACATTATTATGCAAACAATTTTAAATAAAACGCGAGCCTTGAATGGATATGTTTCGCTGATGGTCAGTGGGTTAGGAAGCAAACACGATGTAAATCGCGCGGATAATCTTTATTCCGTACATATTTCCATGCATGATGAGTATGAATGCGAGATTGCTTTGTAAATGGACGCTGCCATTAAATCAAAAGATGCTCTTATCATGTCAAACAGATCAAACAACATTTTGGGAATATTGCTTTGTCCTCTCATAATATTGTTATCTTTTGAAGTTACACTTTGGATGACTCCTCCTGTCACAGTTTTTGCTCTTAAATGGTGCGTTTTATCTCTTGCATTCGGTATTCTATATCAATATTTCCTATTTCCGTCCCAATATTTTCAATTCCTAATATTTTGCCTATAATTTGTTATGGTTGAGACTGATGGTTCCTCTGCCTATAATTTGTTATGGTTGACAGTGATGGGATTTCAACATGTAGACTCACGTCCATCACGTACGGGGAGACAGCGCGCTAATGCTGCGGGATTGATCAGATCGGGCAGCTCCACAGATTCTTTCAAATACAGTGTTGCAGCACTTTCACAGGAATTGGACTTCTTGCCAAGGGTTTTGAATTCTTTTGCTGATAGGTTAGATTGTTACGGTTTGAACGTATACATTGTTCGGGTTTAAACACTATAAGTTTTCAATTTTTGAAACATAATTTTTACCAAAATATTGTAATTGTAGATTGATAAAACTGCAGATTTTAATGCAAAAATCAATTGACCACACCGTCGTCAAATATTAATAATGCAACATGATCATGCAATGTCAACATATGTAATATCGATCAATTCAAAATCATTTTCCTAAGATTTTAGGAAAAACAAGTTGGTTTATCTTCCTATTATTTTGAATAGTAAAAAACCTAATTGATAACACCTTTAGAATTAAAAATACTAAATTCAATGAGTAGTTATTTTTAAATGAAAATCCTTTTAATCGCTACTACTTTACATTTAAAAGAAAACTAGTTATTTTTTAAATGAGAATCTTTTTAATAGCTACTACTTCACATTTAAAACAAAACTCGTACATATGAATTGAATTAGAAGTTATTTTTTTAAATGAGACCCATTTTAATAATCATTATTTTACATTTAAAAGATATGAAAACATGTTTTTTTAATAGTTATTATTTTGTAACTTTATATGCACACATATTTAACACAATTAACAATTACACCATTGTGCTCATGCCATTTATTCATGCACAAATAATCATTAAAACATACATAATGACAATATATTTTAATCATACAAAGATCAATGTGGAAATAACAATAACCCTACACACACAACATAACTAATATATCTAGGTATTATTCATCAAGTTATAACACATGTACAATTACACAACATACAATTAATAAATATTTGACACTAATCTTTCAATAGATGACCACCAAACTGTGTGCAGACCTTCCACGGACCTCCCATCCTTGGACCACAATGCTCAACAGTGGATCACCCCCGAGGTGGGACTAAACTCCACCGGGCAAGGGATTCCTAGGCTTGGCAAGGGAAATAAAAAAGTCGCATAGGTCAACATGAAGAATTATCTCTGAGGGACAACTCACACTAACAACATATAGCCTCTCATTCCCCACATGCCTCTCCGATGTGTGCCCCTTCTATGCTCCACAATCCTTCGGCTGCCCCATTTCCTTTCTAGGGCTTCAACAACAGGTCAGACAAGAATTCTCTGAGTACCATAGCTGTAGTTGGGATCCCTCTGGGAAATCACTTCCCCAACAACCTCTCTCACCTGGAGAGAGTTGCTTGTAGGCTTAACAACTTGCTTCTTCAATCCATGGGCTTGTCAACCCACCTCTTCAAACCACAGGCCTGACAACCTTCTTCTTCAATCTAGCTTCTAAGTCAATTCCCGAAAAGGTGATGGAAACAAAAAAGCTGAGTATGAGGAGACGATGGCAGAAAGCCACACTCAGTCATGGAACTACGTGGGATGCAACAACCAACAGTTATGACACAACACAACTTAGACATTTACATGGTGTGTTCTTGTTCAGAGGTCGACGATGGAGATAATTGTGGCTCGGTACATGAGTCAATGGTGAATCGGGTAGGGTGACAGACTTCCAAATAATCATCAAGGTCGTGAGAATGAAAAGGAGGAGGAACCCCCAACAAACTGACTTTCCCCGCTATAAACTGCATGTGCTCAGGTTGACACATATCTTCCTTAAGCCTCATGAGTTCCACTTAGCACTCGTCCCCTTTCGAGGAACTCATGACAACACCAATCATATCAACCTTAACCTTTAGGAAATAATAATAAAATATTATTTCCTTAAAGATACACCCTCTAGCTTAACCCCTATACATAAACACTTAAACCCCTCCATTACACTACCTAGTTATTGTTGAATCTATAATCACAAACAAATATATATAGTTCTTTACTCTCTAAATTTCCTTTCTCCCAAATTTTAAAAGATTTACACTTATATTATTTTAAGACATTAAATTAATATATTTATTTTAAATTAAAACTATAACAAATTATTACTTGAGTGAGTTATCTCGTGTCACATTCAGAAATGAGAAGAATACAAAAGATACATAATATTCTCTTGCCAAAGTGGTATATCCTTTCACATTTAGAAATTAGAAGAATACAAAGGATATACAATATTATCTTCAAAGAGTATTGCAAACTATAATATAAATTGATCTCAAAAAGCCACACACCTTACAATAGGATTTGTCATACTATAAACATTTCAGATTTAGATTTACGTAAGTAACGTGACTATACACGTATTCCCATGATAACAGGTCAAAGTGCATTTCCACATGAATACATTACTGTGTTTCCAAATAATGGGGAAAGTGAATCCATTTGTAGGTTGAACTTGGATTTTGAGAAGAATATATATTATTGCGTTTCTAGATATTGGAGAAAGTGAATGTATGGAGATTAGGGTCAATCCGATCATGAATACTAAAATTGGTAGGAAAAATCTCCTCTTCTAAATAGAGAAAAATTCCATTGTTGAAAATGGTGTTGGAGCGAAAATTAAAGAACATCCAACAAAGATACATGTAAAAGAAAGAGAATGAGGTCTACATAGGTTGAAATATCCAATCAAGAAGTATGAAAAAAACATTGAAGAAGAGAGCCAAGTAACCTCAAAGAACATGGTTGAATTTTGAAGCCGAAGATGATTGGTTGCAGAGGAATGAAAATGGAAAATAGTGACAACCATCACATAAGTGATTCAGAAAAAATAGGTGTTAGTGAGGAACCAGTACAAAGGCTTCCATTAGAAGGAGACAACACCAACTATAAAAATATCTATGAGGCCTATCGAGTTTGAAAACTCCAAACATGAAGTATGATCAAAACTTTAAAGAGGGCCAGTTAATCCTAGGATTTCAACACCATCAAAGATTCATTTAGAAATCCGAATTTAAAGCTTCTCAAGCAAAGAGACTAATTCTCTGAACTGAGTCTCGACTAAAAAATCTAGATGAGGTACTCATGTACAATTGACAAAAACATGATAAAATGATTGTCATTATGGATGCCAATCCATCTCACCGGAGTGTATGGGTCATTAGTCGCTGCAACCGGTGACTCAAAATAGAAATATTGTTGGATACAAGGCTCACCCTTAAAAATAGTTGATGTGTAACAAAATCCATGAAGCATTAAGATTCACCCAAGGAAGCATTGCACAACATCCGTCCATAATGTTGAACTTAGTGTAAAAGATGATGGCAATGGATTTCACCACTTATGACTAAAGTATGGAGTACGAGCTAAAGGCATCAAATATGCAAAACAACCTAAGAAAGTAACACTCTAAAGTGGTGAGCTCTAAGATACCACAAAACAAAGGTAATGCATGGAGACACATGGCTTTTTACACTCTTAAAATTATTTGCACAAGTAGCATAAAATCCACTACTCAAAGATGAAGAATGGGAGGTACCATAAATAACCATCATGGACAACAATCCTCAATATGGGTCCAGAAAAACAAGACCATGTTAGTGTAACGTCCCACTCTTGTGCGCACTGAGCGAAGATATTCTTTGAGGACACTTGCGTGCAAGTGATCCGGGTTATTATACTATTGGTTGTTTTGATTATGATTATGGGATACTATGGATTTGATGATATGTTATGTCGTTATATTTACATAAACATGTGCTATTGACTGAGTTCTCTTGAGTGTGCAGGACTTTGGACATTGAGGGTGTAGAGGCATCGATGAAACCCCTTGGACTCTGGATCGACTCATAGAGTGGACTATTGGGGTTTGAATGTTGTTAATATGACATTTGTACATATGATTGGATTTCATGATGATTGATTATTATTGTTGACATTATTCGTTGATTGATGCAAGTTGACGATAGCTTTCCGATGACCAGAATCACATGTGGAGTAGAGGGGTCACACATGACAACCAGAGACTTTGGGGGAGAGGTGTGGCAACAACCTTGCTACAGCCTACTAGCACTCCCGTCGTGGCTCAAATTGTAGGTTAACAATTAACCATTTCGAGAAGACCCACGATGTCATGAGGGAAGACTGTAAAAGTTGCTCACAATGATTCTAAGGGGCGCGCAGTAAAGCAGGGGCCTTATTCCTTAGAGGCCCTTAGTCTCCCACAAGATCACCTAGCAGAGTATTGACTCCAGGGCTTTGACGTCTATCAAATTCAATCAAGAGGCAAGTGACACCTTTGGAGCACGTAGTGCATCTTGAAGGGCACATCATGCAAGCAAAACATAAAGAGGTGAGTGTCACCCTTGAAGCACATAGTGCATCCTGAAGGGCACATGGCAATTTTAACTAGCAAGTGAATAAACCTAGTCAAGCTTAAAATGAATGATGTGTTAAGTAAAGTTAAAAACAATTTTCCCTTAAAAATGTCGCCCAACCTAGTGAATTTAAAACCTAGGTCTAAGAAGAACCTCTCAACAAAAATAATTACACATATAACAAGAAGGGGGTAAATAAATTCAAACTTTAATTATTAAAGTAAAAAATTATAATGAAGGATTAAATTTATCTACTTTTTCTAATTTAATTTTTAGTTAAAAAGAAAAGAAGGTAAATGGTTGTTTTTATCTACTTTTGCTAAATTATTTTTTAGTTAAAAAGACAACAGGGTAAATTGTTATTTTATCTACACTTGCTAAATTGTTTTTTTAGTTAAATAGGAAAAAATGGGGAAACTTAAAAGAAAAATGAAACTTAAGGAAAAAGGGAAACTTAAAGAAAATGGGCGACTTAAAGAAAAAGTTGAATGTCTCACTTAGTAAGGAATCTAGCCTTTTGGACTTTCTTGAACTCAACTAGTAAATAAGTAAGGCGTAAATCATTTAAGAATTGTAAGGGAATTTTGGGACACCGATGAGCATTTTTAGGAATGGTGTTGGTGGGTGAGATAAATAGGAATATTTAGTTAATTAATAAAATTGATTTTCTGGTGCAACTAGGGGATCGAGCGACATGTGTACAGGGGAGGTTTTCCAAAATTGATTATATGAAATAGGAATTTAATGATAATTTGGAAAACTAAATACTTGAAAACTCTATAAAAAGGATGGAGGAGGAGTATGGATCTCATCGTTTTGAGTAACGTTACGCTGCTGAAATTTTATCTTAACTAAACTTTCTCTTGTGGGAGTTGGGATACCCAGCTCGAGTAATGAGTGGTAGCTCGACCTTGTGACGTAAGATGGGTGTTGCCATTCTTTGGTATTTTGTGCGTGGCCCCTTTACAACTCGGGGGGCTTAGAGGGAAGAAGAGTACCCGTGGCATTGACTAGGAGGTACCGATGAGGTCGCATCAGTTGGCAAGCGGGAGCTGCATGAAGCACGTGTCGGACAACGAACTTAGAGCTTTTGCAGTTGGATATGGTACATATTTGTATATTTTTATTGAATGGTAGTTTTAATATTTCTCTTGCGACTTCAATAATGTACTTCTACTATATTAAAGTTTATGTTTAATCAACGTTACAGTAGCTAGAAATTTCAAATTTTATCTTTCTGCAAATTGTCTTGATGAGCCTAGATTTTTATGATTAGAGAACTTTAAGTCGTCCCAGCCTTATGCTCGATGTATTTTGAATTGATTTCCCATGGCGAACCCAAACTTTGATTGCAATGACTTCTCTATGTTTGTTTCTATTGATTTAATGCGAAGAAAAAATGTGTTTTTATCTTTTGTCCCTTATCCTTAAGTTATTAGTTTGTTCCTGAGTAGTTGGCCATGAGCCTAATTGACTATATTCACTGTGGTGTTTAAGACTAAGACTTAAATGTGTTGCTTTCCTGTGCGTGGATAATAAGTGAAAAATAAATATTTGCATAACTATCTATGCCTTAATTATCTCTGTTTTTTCTCTTATGATTAATCTTTGATCTCTACGTTTTTCTTTTATGCATAATCCCTGTGCCCTTCCCAAAATTTTATCTCTGCATTTTCTTGAATGACAAATCTTTGTGTTGAATGACACATCTCTGCATTTCTATTTGGATGATTATCTTGACATTTTTGAATCGTTCATCTTTGAATGTTTATATCTATGTTTTCTTCTGATTGATTGTCTATGCGGTTAGAATGATTAATATCTAAAGGATTAATCCACGAATTCCTTGGCTCCTCGCAAAAAGGGGAAAAATGTTTTTATTGGCACATTACACACCATTCATCCATGAATTTCTGAGCCTATTAGATAATAATTCAACAACATTTTTATTGGCACATTACACAACATTCATCCACAAATTTCTGAGCGTATTACATAGTAATTCAACAACGTTTTTATTGGCACATTACCCAACATTCAGCCACGAATTTATGAGCGTATTACATAGTAATTCAACAACGTTTTTATTGGCACATTACATAACATTCATCCACAAATTTCTAAGCGTATTACATAGTAATTCAACAATGTTTTTATTGGCACATTACACAACATTCATCCACAAATTTTTGAGCGTATTACATAGTGATCCAACAACATTTTTATTGGCACATTACACAACATTCATCCACGATTTTTTGGGTATATTACATAGTAATTGAACCACAATTTTCCTTGGCATTCGACATAGCATCAACCACGATTTTGTTGGCATAAAGGACATCCTTTACACCATGATTTTTTTGGCATAAAGCACAGTTTTTACTCCATGATTTACCCAACACTTGATTGGAAGAATATCTGCGTTTTTAATGATAAATCTCAACACTTGATTGAGAGAATCTCTGCCATTTTAATATCAGAGAAACAATTTAATATCCAAAGAATGATTTAATATTCAGAGAATGAATTTAATATTGAGAAGATGATTTTAATACTCAGAAATGATTTAATATTCAAAAACAATTTAGTTTACCATGCGATTCCAACATGATATCCTTACCACTACGATGTTACCACTACTATTTTACCACTGTGATTTTTAACTCTGCGATTTCATTATCATTATTAGATATCATTATGAGATAGTGATATCATTATTAGATTTGTTAGACAACAATATATCGATAGATATCAATATTAGATATTAATATTAGTTAGTGATATATTATTAGACTACAATACCAATATTAAATGTCATTATTTGTTAGACAACGATATCATTAACGAATAGTAATATATGTGTTAAACAACAATTTATCATAGAAAATGTTTCCTTTATTTAGACAACTAATTATATTATTAATTCCTTGTTATTTCATTTATATTATTAATTCCTTGTTAATGGAAAATGATGTTGAATGTTGATTTATTATTAATAGATAGCACATGATTTATTAATGGACTGCTATTTTTGGACTGCTATATTTTTAACTAACAAAAAAAATGATATATATTCTAAAAAGAGGGGATTTTTGTTTTGTATATTAACTTCATCAAACTTATTATCATTCGAGCTCTTAGGTAGAAATTTTAATTGAATGTAGGACAAATTAGTTTTAAAAAGATATTGTTTCAATGATGGTTTTGATCCTTGCTGCAATTAGATTTATTGTTTTTATTTATCAATGGTTTTATATATATGCCTTATGAGTTATTCAAATAGTGGATTAAATACTGCAATGATAATAGTTCACTCATTCACACTTAGACATAATGATTAAGAGTTAATGGCTTATGGTTTATTGGCGTAATAGTTTAATAGCTTGCACAATATTAATGATTGAGGGTTTAATAGTTTATTAGCTAAAACGTTTAATAGTTTAGCAGTTAATTGGTTACTATGACCTTTGTGCCTTAAGTCGAATTGTAAATGGTGGCTGGTCATAGTTGTTACACCACACATGTTTACTTGGTAGGAAACAAGAAATCATTTGGTTAGTTGCGCATTTTAATTTTGAATGATGTTACATTGTGTCTTGTCGACTTGTTGATTGGGTGCTTGGGTATAGTCTTCGTGTATGTATTGAAAGATAATTCGGTCTCCCAACGCAAGGGATTTATCTTGGGTTAAAGGTCTAGATATGTTATGTTGCGCCATGGTTATTGTCACCCTTATTGCCTTGTGATGACATGATGCCTGAGTCTTGTGCTTCCCGATGTGGGCATATTGTTCATTGTAATTGATGTTGGTACTTGGTTTGTAATGCCTTAATGCGTTTGGTTTTGTGTGCCATAGAGGTTTCTAGTTATTGGTCGTTGAAGCCGTTGTGTCGAGTTGTGGATGTTCACCTTTAACTTGTAGGCGTTGTGTTGTCTTGCTTGTGTCGGGTGGGTAGTCATTTTTATTTGTCTATTGATTATCTCATGTTTCGTCCATTGTTGTGTGTTGCCTGATCTATGTGCATTGTGTTCGTCATCAAGTTTTATTGATTAGTTAGGTACCCATTTACAATAAAGAAATCAACATCTCTTTCATTGAGCTCATGATGAGAAAAATAATCTTAACTAAGCAAATCATTATAGTATGCAACCACTCACTAAAAAGAGAGCGGAATGCTCTTTGCAAATCCTCAAACAAAATGGAAAATAAAAACTTCTTTAAAAAAAAATATGGCGAAAGACAATAACTTATAAAATACAGCAAATTGAAAAAATAAACAATCTGGCAAAGAGGCCTCGAAAATAAATCTCGAGGCATGTAATGAGACATTATAACCAATGGAAAAAATCGCACTCCCTCAGCTTGCGCTTTCACTTTACATTGCAAGGCTTCACTCCATAGATCCCTTTTATCAAATTCCCTAATCCCTATGCATTTCGAAACTGTATCCTCTGGAATGCTGCTGGAGTGTTGAACCTTTGACAGTACTCTCACGGGATCGCTTGCCTGTAACTGGATCAGAATGTATTGCTCACCTATTGCTGGATAAGACTTCTTCATGTATCGCACGCCTATAAATGCAGAATTTGATGTATCGCCTTTACCTTATTGCTGGATTTCTGCATCCTTCTTCAGCGTCTGGTAAGCCCGCCCTGTACTGTATTCATTTAGTTGAAGATATGTTTCAAAATACACTGAGCATAGTCATTCTGAAATAATTAAAAAATATAAAATAATGATTAGGATATCAAAATCCACTGAACAGAAGCATTATACATTCTGAAATCAATTGAAATAATAGTGATTATGGTTTTCTTATCTGTGCGGAATAGTGGAAAAAATACATGCAAAAGATCGGCTATAGAGTGGCACATTGAAACTCTTCTGTTTTAAAAAAAATTAAAAATAAGTCTGTCACTAAGTTCACTGTAAAGTGACCTTCATATTGCTTTGGGAAATATTTTAGTTGTGCATGGAAGATATATAGAATGACTTCGGTTGTGTCATTATTCATGCATTACAATTCGAAAATATGTCTGTCACAAGAAACCGACCTTCACTGGAAATCGAAATTTCCAACCGAACATTATTTGAGACAGTATTTTATTTTGTGTCAAACCCAAAATATTGCAACTCTTGCATTTACCAAGAATTTTAGAAATACCCGAAAGTGTAAAATCGAATATAGGTCTATTGGACCCTATTCGTCTCAAACTCAATGCACAAAGAAGATTGAGTCTATCTATGAATTTTTATTTTGTTCTTTCTTACTTCAAATGAATTAATTTTTTTAAATATTACATTTTTATATATTAATTTTGAAAGATGAAGGAAAAAATAATATGGCATGCTATTGCGATTTTTATGGACATAATACCAGAAAAAAAGAGCGCATGCCATTGCAGTTTTCATGGACATAATAAGAGTCGTCGTTGTTAACTGTAATTTTCGCCACGCTTTAAACATTCTTCTCCCGGCTGAACATTTTAGAAGACTCCCTTTAATTTTCGATAAAGTAGCTTTTTCGTGGGTTTATTTTAATTATTATATTTCATTTATTTATTTTAATTTTTACATTTTGTTTAGTTCTTTTAATTCTTAGGTTTGGTGCATATTGTGCATATTTTAAGTTGGAGTCAAGATGTTATAAGTTTTTTTTTTTTTTTTTTCCCGGTGTATTTTCAGTTTAATTTTACTGATAAGTTTTGGTTGGATCTATAAATTTTACTGTCATATTGATGAAATAAAGCCAAATTATATAGACATTCAAGATTTGGACACATATTATTTACACTCTCCTCCTTCATCTTTTTTTTCCCTGGAAACCCAATGAACGTAGAGAAATGGAAGAAATAATATGAACGCTTATGAAAAATGTTGATTCCACACCTACTCAACCTTTGGACTCGGAAAATATTAGTTCATATCCTATCAATAAATATAATACATAAGGCTTATTATACATGGAATTTCCCATATTATTACCTGTCATATTGATGAAATAAAGCCAAATTATATAGACATTCAAGATTTGGACACATATTATTTACACTCTCCTCCTTCATCTTTTTTTTCCCTGGAAACCCAATGAACGTAGAGAAATGGAAGAAATAATATGAACGCTTATGAAAAATGTTGATTCCACACCTACTCAACCTTTGGACTCGGAAAATATTAGTTCATATCCTATCAATAAATATAATACATAAGGCTTATTATACATGGAATTTCCCATATTATTACCCAAGGGTGATGTTGATTGCTTACATCCACGTATTTGTAACACAAAAATGCATGAGTATGGATTGCATCTACTTAAATACTTTTATCAAAATTTTGGAATCCATCCTCGCTTTTATTGTTTCTTGTTGAACATGATTGTGCATCATTGTAGACAAGAAAAGACTTACTTATTTGTACAAAAGAATATTCATAAGAATGCTCCAACAAGAATTCAATACTTGCGTCAACAACTAAGGGACTTAATAGACAATAAGTTGGCTAAGCAACTTATGCATTTTGGTTTTTCTATTAGAGGTTTATGGGCCTATTGGAAAAATTATCGTATTGAATTCACTAAAATAATTACCCAATCGGGTTTTCCAACTTTTTTTTTTTTACTTTGTGTGCCACTAACATAAAGTTGTCTCACTTACATAATGTCATTCCTAGAAATCAAATGAAAATTGAAAATGTTATTCGGTATCTCCATATTTTTGCAAAATATATGTGCCATAAATTCAATATATTTCATGAACTTATTCTGCAAAAATATCTTGGAGCTAAAGAATTATGCGATAGGTGCATATTCATTTTTTTTCTTTATGTTTTTTACTCTTGGGACATCTCTATGTTTTTGTGCTTTTTATACAAATATGTACTATATATTATTTTTTATTAGGTATGAGTGGAAACAAAGAGTTTCATCCCACATCCATGGTATCTTATGGTTGGTAGGTTCTCCTAAGATGGGAACATTTGATTCGCAAACCCTTCCAATGTGCATGTTGTGAAGACTGTCTTTGATAGGTATGCAACATCATGGAATCCACGTGACATCCATCAATGGGACATATCGATTCCTCAAATCCTAAATGATGATCCATTCCTTGTGAACACCAAATAAATTTTTTCTTGCAATCCTCATGAATATTATGATCATTTGTTGAATTGTTTTCAAAGACATACAAAGTGTAGTGCATATTCTTTCTTGTGCAAAAAGGGGTCTATTCTTGCACCTCGCTAAAATTATCCAAGTTAGGTTCGTGATGAATCAATATTATTCATAGATGAATATGGGTGAAAGAAATATGAGACCACACACAATGATGATCTGATAAATGTTCACAATGTTGATATTCTCGCAATGTGGCATGCCAATGTTGATTGTTATCCAATTTTTTCTCGACATGCAGTCTTAAAATATATTGCAAAGTATGCTTCAAAAGAAAAAAGAAAAAAAAAAAGGTCAGAAAGTTATCATGATATGTTGGAAATAATTTCTAATGCAAGTGGTTGTGAACATCCTTCTTTGTGTGCATACAAAAGGTTCCTTGAAGAAACACTAGTACTCCATGAAATTGGAGCACACGAAACCTCTCATATATTGCTAAAGCTACCTCTTGTTGTTTGTAGTCGCAACTTGTTTTACTTAAATGTTGGAAGAAATGTATTCAATAAACTATTAGGGGATGACCATCAATTTTCATTCCAAAATAGTTTTGTTCCAATATATCAAAATTGACCTGGTTTTCTAGAACGTTTGTCTATGATCAAAACAACAAGATCTTGGACATTTCATGCCAAACATAATATAGATCCATGGAAACAAAGTGATATCCATGCCATTGTTCGAGTTTTTCCAAGATTGTTTTCTATTCCCAATGAATGTTTTTTCAAGAGATCAAGGGTGATGGATGCCTTGATTTACAAAATTCAAACGGATAAACATTATACGGATGTTGGAATTGACATGGATTAAGTTGTTTCTCTCCATGAAATTCCAATTGATGTCTCCACCATGCTTTCGTTTGTTTATTGTGATATTATTAAAGCAAAGATAGATGATGCACGCATTTAAGGGTTGGCCATTGATAATTTATGTTCTCATCCTTCATATTTGGTTTCCTTACTACCAAATGAATAGAGAGAATTGGAAGAAATAAGAAAATTCACCTCCTTAACCATCAGAATGACCAAATATTAGTTCACATCCCATTATTGAATATAATAAAGGATTATTACACATGGAATATCCACATTATTCCCCATTGGTGATGTTTATTGATTACCTCCACGTATATGTAACATTAAAATGCATGAGTATGGATTGCATCTACTCATACACCTTGATCAATGTTTTGGAAGTCATCCTTACTTTCACTATTTCTTGTTGAATCGTTTTTTGTAAAAAGGAATATCCATGACAATGTACAAACAACAACTCAAGACTTGCGTCAACCACTAATGGATTTACGAGACAATAAGTTGGTTGAGCAACTTATGCATTTTGGTTATTCTCTTATATACAAGGGGCTATTGGAAAAAGTGTCACATTGAGCTCACTGAAATGATTACGCAAATGGGTTTTCCAAATTTGTTTTTTAGTTTGAGTACAACTCATACAAAGTGTTCTAACTTACATAATGTCATTCCTAGAAATTCACATTCGCATGCACAAAATAAACATCGCATAAAAATTTAAAATGTTATCCGGCATCACCATATTGTTGGAATGTATATGCACCATAGATTCAATATATTTCATGAACTTCTACAAAAATACGTTGGATATAAATACTTCTGGTATAGGTTCATCTTCATTTTGTTTTTCTTTATGATTTTTACTTTTGGCACATTTTTGTGTTTTTATAATTTTTATATAAATATTTACCACATATTATTTTTCAATTGGGTATGAGTGGAAAAATAAAGGTTCAACCCTATGGTTGGAAGGTGATCCTAATATGGAATCACTCGATTGGTCAAACCCTTCCAATGTGCATGTTGGAAATACTTTGTTTGATACATATGTAACACCATGGATCCCATATGACATCCATCGACATAACATATTGGTTCATTGAAGCCTATATGATGATCAATGCCTTTTGAATAACTGTTAGGTACCATATCTATTATGAATAGAAAACAATAGAAATACTGCAGTAGATACCAATGAATCAACAAAATGTAGAGAACCAAAGCACCAAGGATTATACATTTATTGATAGAAAACAATGTTCACTTGACACTTTGAGGGGGAAACCTCCAATAGAGAAATGATCTATTACAATAATACTCAAGACAGTGCTTTCTCATGCGTTGTGATCTTGTTTATACAAATTCTATCTTCTAAAGAGCATTTTAGAGGAAGATCTTTCTAGAAGCATAAGCTTCTATTAAGTCTTATTGCATTAGACTTGTTCACATTATTGAATAAGACTTATTAATTAATGTTGAAATTTATTAAATGAAAAATATATTATTCTACCTACACGAGGGATCCCTGACAACACCACACAAATTTTGTCTTGCAATCCTTGGGAAGATTATTTGAACTTGTTGAATCACGCTCAAAGAAATACAAAGTAGAGTTAAAATTCTTAATTGCGCAAAATTAGTTATATTATCGCATCTCACTACAATGCTCCATGGAAGGTTCATGATGAATCAATATTATTCATATATGAATAGTGGTGAAAAAATTATTCAAGCCAACATGCAATGATGTTAGGCCAAATGTTCACAATGTTTATCTTCTTGCAATGTGGTGTGCTAATGTTGATTGTCATCGAGTTGTTTCTCGACGTGAATTATTAAAATATATTACAAATTATTCTTCAAAAGAAGAAAAGAGGTCATAAATTTATCGTGTTATGTTGACAAGAATTTCAATGCAAGTGGTTGTGAAGGTCTTGCATTGTGTGCATACATAATGTTCCTTTTAGAAAAAATAGTAGTATGTGACATTGGAGGACAAGAAACCTATCATATGTTTCTAAAGATAGCTCTTGTTTTTAGCTCTTGTTTTTTGTAGTAACAAGTTTTTTTACTTAAATGTTGGAAGAAACTTATTAAAAAAAATACCAAGGGAATCCCATCAATTTTCTTTCCAAAACAGTTTTGTTCAAATCAATGTTTTCTTTAAGCAAAATTTTTCTAGTTTGGCTAAATTTAACTTTTTTTAAACTAAATTTCCTCATATTTTCATTAAAATAAAAATTTTGTAGCCTAATTTATCATAATAATTCTCTATATATTTATACTTTTCACCGAGAAATGAAAATTTTCCATGAATATATAGTCGGCTTCATGAACATTTTTGCAAAATCCACGATTGTGTATTATAAATTTTAGAGTATATTTGCCACATATAATTTTTTAGGAAGATTTTGATACTCTTTGGAATACCGTGAATTTATATTCAAAATCATATAAGTATTTGTGTGAGACAACATTTTTTAGTACTTGAATTTTTTTGTTCACTTATTTTAACATGTATATGTTATTATCCCCATGGTATACCATCTTGTATATAGTGTTTTCATATTGGACTTTTTAGCACGTTGAGGAAAATATTTTGTGTATTTCTAATTATAGTTTCCAATGCCATTATTTTTTGTTATAAGTTTTTTTTTTATTTCTATGAATGGTTTATTTTTCTCCATATGTTCTAATATGGTATATCTTATTATTATTGTTGAGTGATGCAAAAGTGGCACTCATTTATTAGTTTTTTTCCTAATTTTCAAGGTAGTAACAAAATAATAGTGGGTTATCACCTAAGATACATGTTATTTTTTTTATTTTTTTAAAATATGAATAGATCATGATATAGTTTGATAAATTATAACATATACGATTTGAAACAAAACATTTCTTCAAATATATCAAAATCGATCTTATTTTATGGAACATTTTTCTACGATAGAAACAACAAGATCTTGGACATTTTATTCCCAATGTAAGAAAGAACCATGGAAACATATATATTTCCACACTATTGTTCGAGTTTGGACACAATTTTATTATATTCCTCAATAGGCCACGATTTTTTAATATGTGATTTCTTATTATTATTGTTCAGTGATGCAAAAGTGACACTCATTTATTGTTTTTTTTCGTAATTTTCAAGGTAGTAACAAAATATTAATGGGTTATCACCTAAGATAAATGATATATTTTTTTAATATAAATATGAATAGATCATGAAATAGTTTGATAAATTATAACATATATGATTTGAAAACAAAATTTGCTTCAAATTTATCAAAATCGATCTGATTTTATGGAACATTTTTTTGGGATAGGAACAACAACATCTAGGACATTTCATAGCCAATGTAAGAAAGAACCATGGAAACATAGATATTTCCATGCTAGTATTCGAGTTTGGCCACGATTTTCTTGTTCGAGTATGAAATTAGATATAGGCCTTTCAAGTGAAACATTAATTGAAAATTGGAGGAATTTTAGATATCAATCATGCCATGTTGATAAGCCCCCTTTGTTATCTAAAACTACTAAAGAAGATGATAATTCCTTTGAACAAGTAGTCAATACTGAAGAAGAATTTTTAAGAATAGAAAATTTTGTCTCAATTGAGTCCACCAAATAATGTCAATGTTTCTCACCTTCACAATCTTGGCCAAAGGGACTTTGATACAACCTTTAATTGGGAGCAAACAATAATGTTAGATGTTGTTGCAAAAGAGAATAATGATTTTATAATAAATTCTCAATATATTGGTGTTGTTGTTGGAAATTCAATTAGAACATTTTTTTCACCATATTGCTTATCTGAAAAACAATGAATTTCTTTTGAGATCATTTTGTATCATTGAGTTGAATATGAAAATCATGATCCTCTTAAAATGATGATTCAATCAATGGATGACACTCGAAAACTTATCTTATTCATTGTATTTCTCATGCTCTTTCTACTTTAGCAGATAATGATAATAGTCCATTTATTTTTCTAGCTCAAACTAGTATTGTTTCTTTTAATAAAAATTTTAAAACAATAAACACTATTCTAAAAATTCATATTAAAGATAAATGACCATTGCATGGACAATATGTAGTAATATTTTAAGAAGAAATAAGGCATATTTGATATTTCTATTGATGAAATCAACTTTATTAGATGAAGGATATTGATATAGATATATTCTTCTTTAGGATAAGAATTTCCAAATAAAAAAACTACTCCACTCGTTCGTAGACCCATAATTTTTGTGGGTGACTTTATCCATTACCTCATGTGAGAGATAAACCTTTGTATGCTCGTAAAAAAAAAAAAAATTGTAGTAGTGTTCTTTGGATGGATTCATATTTCTTTGTCATATTAAGTATGAATTCATATTAATATGGAGCTAATTTTCTAGAAATTTCCTTTGTATGTAGTTAAAACAACAGGAAAAGTTTTGTGGGAAACATTCAACATTGTTGTCACTTTCGATGTAATATTCCATGAGAAAGGAAATGATATGAAACAATCATGTTTTCTAAAACTCTTAACTTACACGAGAAATGAAAAACCCATTCTTGAGAATTGGGATCTTCTCATTTCACATGTTCATAAGAGTTTTTTCCTCTTGTGAGAAATATTTTATTTCATTCAACAATTCACTTCTTCCAAGCAAATAATTTGGTCACCCTACAAAACAAGCACATGTTGAAATATTTGAATTCTCCAATTGCAAGATGTGTTGTAGAACATACAAGAATAATATAAATTCTTTGTTTTGATGATGATCAATTGGAACCTGACGTCCTATTATGCTTTGGTCACTGTGCCATGTTGACATCTAACTTTTTATTGGAAGTTGTCTTAGTTAATGGAGCACTTGGTTAAAATCAAAATATTTTCTATATTCCTCGATCAAAGCCCCATCAACTTCTGATGTTCACTACTATTTTTTTTATAAGTACATAGGTGTTCCATTTAATATAAATTCTTCTAAAATTGTTCCAATAACACCTATTATTAGAGGAATTTGTAAAAAAATACCTCTAAAGATGGCACGGGCCCTTACTATACACAAATCACATGGGTTGACTTTAGAATGTGTTACTATTGATATTGGGAACACATAGAGTGTAACATCCCGCTCTGTCGCACAGAGTGAACTTATTCTTTGAGGACACTTGCTTGCAAGTGATCTAGATTATTATGATATTAAAACATTTGACTTTCATTATGATGCGCTATGGGTAGATGACATGTCGTTTTACTGCATTGACATAGATAGGTGCTATTGACTCGGTTTTACTGAGTGTGCAGGGTTTTGGACCTTGAGGATGCAGAGGCATCGATGGAACCCATTGGACTCCGGATCGAGTCAGGGAGTGTGCTATTGGGGTTTGATTGTTTTATTGTGATATTAGTACATCTGATTTGATGATATGATGAGAATATGTTCTGACATGATTTTTTGATGATGCAGGCTAACGATATCTTGCCAACCAGAATCACATATGGAGTAAAGGGGTCACACACGACTACCAGAGAGGTTGAGGGAGAGGTGTGGACAACAACCTTGCCACAACCTACTAGCACTCCCACCGTGGCTCAAACTGTAGGTTAAGGATTACCAAGTTCGAGAGGACCCACGATGCCATGAGGGAAGACTGCGACAGTCGGTCATGATGATTCTAAGGGGTTCGCAATAAGGCATGGGCCTTATTCCTTAGAATCCCTTAGTCTCCCACAATTTCACCTGGTGGAGTGTTGATTCCAGGGGTTATTGATGTCTACCAATCAGTCAAGAGGTGAGTGGCACCCTTGGAGCACTTAGTGCTTCCTGAAGGTCACGTCGCGCAAGGGAATAGATGAGGTGAGTGGCACCCTTGGAGCACGTTGTGAGTCCTAAAGGGCACGTCTCACAAAGGAACAGATGAGGGGAGTGGCACCCTTGGAACACCTAGTGCATCCTGAAGGACATGTCGCATTGATGATGATGGAGGTATGAACCTAGATGGACCTAAGACAATTAACACGCTAAGAAATTTTTAAACAACTTCCCTAATTAAATGTTGCCCAGTTCATAATCTAAGTTCTAAGTCTAAAACTTTGCTAGGGGTAAAATTTTGTCTACCCTTAAGAAAATATCTTTATAAAAATAAAATAATAAAAAGTTAAAATAAATACCACTTGAGTAATAATTTTGGTCTTCATAAATTTTTGGTTAAAATGAAGAGAGTAAGAAATTAAATAAAATCAGTGGATATAAAATGTAAAGAAGAAATTAATTATTTTAACTTTTGATAGTTTAAAAGGATACTAATTTATAATAAAAGGAAAGAGAGGTTAAATTGCACAACTGTCATTTCTAGCTCAAATAAAAAGGCGAAAGAGAGAATTATAAAAATTAGGACACTATGGAATGGAGGTAACATAAAAAGAGAAAGAGGGGAACTCATGGTAAAAAGCGGGAAACCAACTTAGTAAAGAATCTGCATTTAAGAACCTTCTAATTTTAAACTGATTTAGCAATTTCTTTTTAGGGAAAGCCTTTCAAACATGTAAGGGAATCTAGGGACACCTAGGAGTGTTTTTAGGAATAACTCTAGGTGGGTGAGGGAAATACGACAATTAATAAATTAAAGAAAATAATTATTGGAGGAATGTGGGGGATGGATGAGACTTGTATGAAGGAGAATTTTTAGAAGATTTTTATTAAAACTTAAATTAAATGAGATTTAGGGAAAGATTGGAAGTTATAAAACTGTATAAAAGAGAGGGAGGAGATGGAATAAGGGGATCGGCTGTTAGTGTAACGTTATGCTGCCGAAATAGTGACTTGATTGATTTACTTGTGGGGGTTGGGTTTTCCTAGCTCGGAGAGGAGGGGTAGCTTGACCTTGCCAGGTGAGCTGGAAGCTAGACGTACCCTCTAGATAGTGTGTGGCCCGTTTGCGGCTCGGGGGGCTAAGGGGGAATAAGAGTACCCCTATCAATTGGATGGGAGGTATCGGTGTAGTCTCGACGGTTGACGAGCAGAAGCGGCGCAGAGAGCACGGATGACACTCGGAGCAGGCAAAAGGGAAATGGTATGCTTCCATGTTTGAATGATAGCATTTTGTTAGGATGTATGAATAGGATCTGCATGTGTATTGAGTAGGTAGCTGATTGTCTAGTCTCATGACCTTGAAATTTTAATGATGGAAAAGTTTCTTTAATTCTACGTTCTAATCGTTGGATAAGTTTAGCGTTGCTTGTTATATATTTGCTAGATGAACCAACTTGGTGTTGCATTACCTCCTTCGTAACCTAACTTTGTTGATGTCCTCTTGAATGGCCATGTTTCCTTTTTAAATTATTGTGGGTGTGATTAACTCTTTTGGACAGTCACCCTTGTTGTCAACGTTATCCTCTACCCTGCTCGATTTCTGACTGAATTAATATGTCCGAATAAATTCCTGAAATTATAGGTCTGAAATTTGACTAAATTTATATGTCTGAACTTATAAGTCTGAATTTATGGGTCTGAATGATTAGGTTGAAAGTGAACACTAGAAGTAGTAGTCGGTTACCGCCATAACAGTGCAGGTTTATGAAACAAATGATCCCGTTGCTTAATGCTTCGGTATTACAGAGACTAATATCTTGCTAAATGTAGATTAGAAGTCGATATATATGAGCAATAGATTCAATAATCATATTTATGTGCCTTCATCACTCTAAATTAACTATAAATGCATTTTTCGTTTAGAATTTGTTTGATTTCTTCAAGTCGGGCATTGTCTAGAAAACCATGCAAGATGAGGTCATAGGCATTGCTAGGATTGAGGGGAATTATGTTTCTGTTTTTCAAAACTTCCTTCACCATTTGCATCATAAAACCTTCTAACTCCCTTCAACATTTAACTTTTCTAATGGATGCATCAGTTGAAGAAGGCACACTTTTTGATTGGCAGTGAAGCATATATTTTACAGTGATTGTCTTGCTACTTGATTCCTAGCATGAATCGTTTCCATTTAAACTCTTGTCCTTTCGCCCAACAATGGTTTGAATTCATATCCCTTCGCCTCTACTACCCTTATTAAATTCATACAATTTTCGGCCTGCAAACTGTGTTAAATTTCTTACCATTTTTTTTTTCCTCTGCCAAGATAAACTCGCATTTTTGAGAATACTTTTTACCCCCTCCCTCGGCGAACTGTTGAACTTTTGAACGATTGAACTATTGAATCACTCCTTCACCTCTGTTGAATCATGCCTATGTATGGCAGCTTCAAATTCTACCTCTTGCGAGTGTTTCATGCTTGGGTAGTTGGTTGCGCTCATTTCCCTTTTTCCTTCTTTATATTTACAGAGTCTTTGGCAGTGTTTCGTTTTCTAGTTTTCCGCAATGTATATTTTCCTTTGCAAAAACGATGGGACACAGCCGCTTCAGTTATTGATAGCGGTCTTGAGCGTTGTGTATTCTGGATGTGTTGGCTGCAGCTCCAGAAATTGATGGTAATAATGGATGATAGGGGAAACGATTATCAAGGGCGTGACTAGTGGTAATTTCTATAGAAAATTTTTATGGTTGACACAATAATTGATGATAGTTCTTTAGCAACCATGGATTTAGCATTATATAACTATTACTGAAATTTGTAAGGAGCATTAATTTACTTCATTAAAGCCATTGTTGTTTGATTCGTTGACACCACTATTATCTATTGGTTGTCCTTATATGATATTACTCTTACCATTATATGCAAAGCCACTTGATGTGTAGTTGATTAACAAGCAGGTTAATTTCCTTACCCACATTATTGTTACTAATTCATTATCCATATTAATGTTATTGAAATTGTAAGGTGGTAACATAATAGCTAAGACCTGGCATCAATTAGAGCCTTCCAGCTGCAACTAGTTACATTAAGGTTATATGCCAAAGAAAACCTGTTGTGGTTAAGTAATTATTTCTGATGATACCATTTTCCCTTAGGGTAGTCAATTGTTTGGATTATTATGTAATTACGTGTCTAATAATAAATTAATCACTTAAACCTGACATGAAAATGGCGATTCTCTGACCACCACATCCTTATAATTTAGGTAACAATTGAGTTTATCACCTACAGATTTTGATTTATAGTATGAATGAAACAACTAAGGTATTGATTGCTTGCACAAGTTGGTAAGTTGGTTTTCTTTTTAATTAATTAATATTGTCTGATTATTCTTTTCGTTTAAACAATAATTTCTTCTATTTTTTTAACTTTTATCAGTCTATTATGTTAAGGGGTCAACCGACAATGTACAAGAACTATCATAGAGTAGACCTTATTGTTCAAATGGATGAAGTGTATGATCAATATAGAAACTGGTTAGACATCCTCTTATGTTTAGGAAATGGTACCAATTTATAATAATTGTTATATTATAGCAAAGAAGTGCTTTTATTTAATAATAATAAATTATTATTATTATAGGATGAGGAATTTTTGAAAATAATTGTTTAAGAGGATCATCTTGACTTATCACTACATATATTAAAGTTGGGATATCATAATCTTGTAAGGAATGAAATATAATAGGACCTTCCAAAAGAGGCTAATTATGTTCCTTTAATTTATCACATAAACAGTGAGAAGAATAAATTATAATAATTGAGTTTTTCATCATTATAATTAGTGGACATATTAAACATATGGAGATAAGTGCAAATCTCTAGTCATGGTTCATGTTAATTAGATTTATAGGAACTTGAGGTATAGTTCGTAAGTTTAATTAATTGATTATATTTTGTCGATGCACTAGAAATAAATTTATTATATCATAGGTGGGATTGCCTACTTTGCATAATAATGGAAAAACTATAGTCCTAGTGATGAAGGATTTGAATTATAGGTTGCAAAATTGTCCTTGTTTATGAGAATTGACTATGGGTTACAATTTTTAATTATGATGGCTATGTTTCAATTGAAGTTCATTGATATTCCTAATTTAGTTTTTCATACTAGGATGGCGTTCTAGATATTTAGATCTTACTGTATTGACTTGTTCGATTCTTGAGCAAGCGATTTATTCTAAATTATTGATGTTGAATTTCTAGGATTGATGGTTATACTAGGATTGGATGAGGGAATTAGATACCTCCTTGTTCCTCAGAACAATCGCTAGCCCTGAGACCTTAAATGGTTAAAACCGATGGGAACCTGGGCTTGAGCATTGCTTATGTGTCCTGGAGGTCCTAACCATTGCAAGGTAGGACGGGCGGGTAGTTACTCCTTTTATTCTTGTAAGTTGATTGTCGCTCATTGCTTCCTGATGCTTGATGTGCATCTTAGGTCATTATGTCATTGTCACCATTGCATGCGACATGTTCATTGTCGCGTTGTTACACATAATATAATGTATTTAATACCCTTGCACACACGCACACAAAAATAAAAATATATTGCACTTGTTGAAGAGGTTGATGTTCTGACGTAACGAGGAGGTTCATTACATAGAGGAAAGGGTTGACCTTCATATCAAGTGTCAAATCCATATATGGTTTATGCATATAACCATTGTTTTCTTTTGAACATTATGCTAAGATGAAAAATAATGCATATGTTACAATTAGGAAGAAAGAAAAGAAAAAGAGATGGTCGAACTTCATATCATTGTAACATTTAATATATTTATATTTTAATTAGAAATCACAATCTCTATATTCGTGTGGTTTTTTTCATGAGATTAGTGAGTCTTTATATGTAGTTCTTACCATAATACATTAATTGTAATTAATACATCGATTCCAAACGTGATTTTCTAGGTGGTTGTTTTCATGACATGACTAAGTCTTTATGTGTAGTTCTTATAAAAATACATTAATATAGTAAATTATTTTTATTAATTGTTATTATTTTTCTAGGTGGTTGTTTTCATGACATGACTAAGTCTTTATGTGTAGTTCTTATAAAAATACATTAATATAGTAAATTATTTTTATTAATTGTTATTATTACATGGACACGTTAACAGCTATTAAAACACTTATAAAATTTAATAATTATTGAAGTATTAATAACAATTAATTATTAATTATAATTCTTATTAATTATGTTAATGGTTTTGATTCTTCCTAATATGGATTGATAATTATGAATCATTATTAATACATTAATACATTTATTGTATTAATTTTTATTATTACATTAATACATTAGTACAATTTTATTAAATATAAATATATTAATAATAATTTGAATACATTAATTGTTATTAATAATTTTCTTAATAATAATTTATATTTTTATAACAATTAATTATCAATTATACTTGTTATGAATTATATTTATGGTTTCCATGCATATTGATATGGATTCATATTATTATTGTAATTAATAATTAATTAAGACTTCACCAAATTTTAGTTCTTATACATAACATTATATGAAAGTTGCCTTCCCTTCATTACATCACATGAGTTCAGAGTTCCTATTGTTAAAAGAAAGAAAAATTTCATACTTATTTAGTTATGTCAAAACTTTCTTTTCGCAATGTCTCAAACTTAAACTTACCTTGGAATGTGATAATCATAACTTTGTGTAAAAATTTGACGACCAACTCTCACATCTCAATGTGATGAACATTGATCAAATTTGCAAATTAAAAAACCCAACTCGATTCCACAATGTGATGAATATATCCCTATGTTGCAACGTCTCGAAAAAAACCCTCATGTCGCAATCTGAAAAACATATCTCGCCATATCCTGAGGTTGCATTCAACCGTAACTCTTCACCAACATCCTATTATTCTGCAATCTAACATATATCGACATTACATTCTAATAAACATTTCTCGACAGTGCAATGTGTTAAAGATAACCTGACATCATAATGTGGTGTACAATACCTAATGTCACAATGCAGTGAACATTGCCTAACGTCCCCGTGTCTCTAATAGTTCTCTAACACATCTTGGTGTCACAATCACTTGAACATATTCCAATTATGTAAAGGGATGGACATAGGCCAACCTTGCAAAGTGATGATCATAGGCCTATGTCGTAGTTTTTTGAGGCTCTATAGATGTCGCAATGTGACAAACATTAAGCCCCATGTCACAATGTGACGAACATAAAACCTAACGTAGCAACATGACAAACATATCTACCTTTAAAATGTGAAAAACATAAAACGACATCAAGTTGTAATGAAAAAAACATATCCGAATGTCATGACTATAAACTGATATATTAATTAATACATACATTACTACATAAATGTATGATTACATTCAGGAATTAATACATTAATAATTTAATCTATACATTAATTTGTTATTACATTTATGGATTAATATGTTAATGTATAGATTAATATATTAATATATACATTAAAATATTAATGCATTATAAATTGTTTGCATCTACTTAAATATATTAATTAATGTATATGAAGATAATACATTTTAATATATACATTTATTAACTAATATATCAATACTAATGTATTAATATAATTAATGAATAGATATATAATTAATGAATGCATATTTATCTATTATTATATTAATTATTTTATTAATATATAAATATACTAATTAATATAATAATACATTAATAATTAATAATTAATAATTGTATTAATATGTTAATACATTATTTATTATTTATATAAGCCATCATGGTGTTTTAATCTTGCCAGCAGAGTTATATATCAACCACTTACTCATATTTCAACCACTTTTTAATAATGTGGTTGTGCTACTCATATTTAATAATGCTTTACTCATATTTAATAATGCTTTCAGTGGAAAAGACAATAGGTAGACAACAAAAGTGTTCCAGCCATATAGACGATGATTGTTACATATTCTGGTGTTTATGTTTGTTAAATGGTCCTGCAACGTTCATGGAAAAGAGCATCGCTCGACAACAAAATTGTTCTACCTATATAGACGATGAAAACAAAAGTGTTCCAGCTATATAGACGATGAATGTTACATATTGCGGTGTTTATGTTTTGTTAAATGTTGCATATTTTGTCATTAATGTTTGTCATACTGTTGTATATTTTCATATTTACACCATGAGATCTATTTGCCAAAATAATAGAGTATCAAGACGAGATCTATATGCCAAGATATCAAACACTATAAACATGAACATATATAATCATAAATGCTGCGTAAGTACCATTAAGACATTCTGCTGCAACGATCAATGGAAAAGAGCATCACTGGACAACAGCAGTGTCATAATGAACTTGGTAAAATACTTCTCAGATTGGAACCGTAAGACCTGCTAAGTAGAGACACAAGAAAGAGTTATGAAGATGATACTACGAAATTGAGCCAAACAACTTGGTGGATAAGATTAAGGGGCGTTGTCGATTCCCCTCTATAAGTAAAAAACAAAACATTTTTAAAATTTGAGAGTTTCATGTAACTCGATGATATTTATTTATTTATAGTTCATACAAAGATTAGGTCCATTTGCATAAAGTTACTTCTCCAAGCGTAAATTTAATTATATTTAATTATATTTAATTTGTTTACTAAAGGATGTTGGGAAACACGTATTGTAAAAGTTAGTCTAATGTATTTTTATTTAATTTAATTGTTTTGCTAAAGGTGCAGGGAAAGCTTTCCAAATAAGTTTAAAGGGTTAAATAACTTTACTTTATTGGTGCACAATTATGATTGGCTTGTTAGTAGATGTCTTTATATTGACTAGCTTGTTAGTAGATGTCTTTGTTATTGAATGGTATTTTTGTTTTCCTTGTTCTGATGTAATTGCATAGAAAAAGAACACTACATATGTTATATGATAGAGATGTTATGACATGGGTAAAAATCACACTCTTATCAGTTAGTTTTTAAAAAATATATAATATTTATCAGAAATAATAATAATAGTAATAATAATAATACATGTTGTATTTCGTTATAGATATAGTCGAAAATACAATTATATCTATATTTATAGAAGATTAATAATTGATACATACACTTAATATAAATAGGGAAACACAAATCTTAAGAATTGGGTAGTAGGGAAGTGTTTGTGTGACACTACGGATGATCGAGGCACTTGAACACCTTCCCTCTCAGTGACCATATAGGAAACACATGGCATTCCCTACAAGTTTTCATGCAATTATGGTTAGAAGGTGTTAGGACAATTCTCTTGTACTTCCCCGTGGATATGGATGATACTCTAACACAATTTCATATTTGACCAATCCACCTACCTATTTTGGCAATGAATACAGGTGGTAGGGGAAAGTTACGGTCCCAAGTCATCGCTATGAGTCTTCAAATACATAGTTGACCACCCCTGCTACTTGTTTCGAAAGTGACTCCAACTCCGTCTTTTGTGGCTCTACGTCGACTATGACCCTTGTCCTAGTATCCTCTATTTGAAATTAGCTTTAGTCTTATTGTTATTCCTTCATTCTTCCATTCTACGTGCCCATGTCATGCAGAGATCGAATTAGGGGAAGAAGACATGCACATTCATAGGAATTTCACACAGGATAAGGATGTGGATGTGAATATGATCTAGATGGATATTGGTGGCCACCCACCTTTTCCAACTCGCTCAAAACAGTTTTTTAGAAATTTTGGCAATTTACCATTTTTAGCAGTTTTAACTTTCGGGGTCATTTTGAGGGCCTAAATGAAGTTTTTTCAGGATAGAGCTTCTCAATGATATCCAAAGGCATGATTGATCCCACTAAATTAATATACTCGACTATACCTTTCCAACGAGCTATCGTTCACCCAAAACAAAGATCGTATGCCAAAGTTATGCCCCCTGGACGTTGATACACCAAACTACCCAAAACGAGGTCCACAAAATTGTTGGCTTTTCATCTTCCCAGGTTAGGGTTTTGGATTTTATTTTTGATAAAAATGCCTTTGGAGCCTTATTGTAATCTCATCTTCTTGCGAAAGTGAGTAGCCGTCACATCTCTTCTCAGAGATAAGTTGCCACCATTCTACCGAGCCTTTCACTCTATATTTTTACAGTCTCTGTACGTTTCTTTCATTAATAGAAATCGTGTATTACTGTATCTTTGTGTTTATGGTTACATATATGATACATTTCTATTATATTATTGGATATCCGTGATATCTATGTGCATTTACTTATTATATTTCCTCTCTCATTTCATGCCGAAAAATAATCCAGATTAGTAGTATCAAAGTAGGTTGCTCTTGATCATTTTTTTTCTTCAGTGCATGTCCCCGATAAGGTCCGAGTATAGAAAGTTGGGTCTCGAGCTTGTATCTATTGAAGACAATCGCTCTTGCATGCTCAAGAAACCCTTCATGGTGGAAGAAAATAAAAACTACAGAGCAGACGATCCTATCAATCTGTTGCTTGAGCAAGCTCTCACGCGACAGAGGGATGAAATGATGGTGTAACACCCTCTTTCCCCCGGATTGTAATTAATCATAAAATAGGATTACCATGTTACGACATGGGAATGGTGTAAATGTATTATTGTTTGAGTTTCCAATAACTGACTGTGGGGGTGAAGCCTTGAAAGTACTGGCCATGATATCACTAGAGGGAGAATGTGAAAACTATACGAGAGGGTTCATTATACCAAATAACCCCAAATTTCCCTTGATGAGGATGAAAAGCTTCCTTTGGATCCCAAGGAGAGAAATCAGTTAACGAAGAAAGGACCAGTGGTTGAATTATCAACCACCCCATGAATGGAAGCATGGTCGAGCTGTCGAATGTCAGCCTGAAGTACCATTGAGACTTGTAGACCCGAGCAGATACACCAGAGAAGAGACACTAGAAGAGAGTGAAAAATCGTAAGGGATATGCATGGAGCTCTATAGGGGATAATGAATATAAGGTCGTGAGCTTGATGATGAGTGAGCATCTGATAAACCTTGATGAGGCCATAACAGAGAGAAATATATCAAAGTTGCAGAGAACAAAACCTAAACATAAGATGAACAGAGAAAGAATCCTTGAGAACTATGAGAGCTCCTTGGTAATGTCATGGCTTGGCACAGGGGTGGCCAGAGTGCTAAGAATGAATGCCTTTCAGCCTATGGTAGGGTGGAAGGACGAACACCTACATTGAGTTAGTTGGCTACCACCAATAATAGATAAGTAATCGTATATCTTGTGTATTTAAGTGGTATTGTGAGTTAAAGTTGGATACCCTATGAATGTTGCAGGGATGGTTATGTTTTATTAATAATTTATAATGTATTTCCTTCTTTTGTATATGCTTGAATGTGAAATTAGGAAATTAGGAAATCATATGGATAGGACATGGTTTATACTCGTAAATGCTTCTGTCCTATGGTGGCTTAAGCTAGAGTCATGAACTGTATGTCTGTCAACCTTGGACACAGTTTCATAAATGCATGTCGACCCTCCTAATCATTATGAGTCTCTTGCAGTACGGAGTCTGTTACGCTCAGGAGAGGTAGTGAAGATATGCACATTCTCTCTACGAGGAAAGAAGAAATTGAGAAAAGTTCTAGACTTGATGAATGAGCGGAAGGGGTACACATAAATTCATCTAAGTGTTATGTATAGTAGAAAGAGAATAACTCTCTTAGGTCCTTCATAACTGATGAAGCTCAGGAAGGATAAGTAGATTCAAGTATCGGAAGGAAATATCCTTTTGATTGGAAGATGAATGAACGCGATTCATTCAGGAGGATCCAAGGTCTGTCAAGATCGGTAGATTTGAAGAAGGAGCACAGACATTAACACCTCGATTCCTTCAGTATTCACAAGTTCAAAAAATGTTGGTAATCATCATGAAGGGGACAGATTCTTTGAAATCTGAAACCCAAAGTCACGATGCGATATCGACCATAGATATAAGGATCTGTCGGGATCCTCCTTGACCATCGGATTGGTGATATCGGAGTCTACACGTCGGGAGAATTAGACATTGGCGTGACTAAACTTCTGAAACCCAAAGTTGTGATGTGATCTGGACCGTTGGATCAAGGAAGGTCGTGGACCATCAATCTGATGTTTGAATATTAATGCAAGGTGTATGTGTGGAACTCGATATCCCCTAAGAACCAAGCTCAGACGAGATAAGCGCTTCTTAGAAGCGCAGATGAGGTCCAAGAGGAAAACTTGTTTCAAGTTCGTAATCTCCAAAGGGAAAGCGAAAGTCGATACCCATATATCAAATCTCACAAGAGGTAGATTGAAGTCCAAGGACTTCATAACATCTGAAATCTTCCAAGTCAGGGAAGAAAGAAAAATCTCAAGAGGAGGAGCGACAGTGGTCATTGGATCAAGAACTGTGAAATATCTGGGTCATTGAAATTCACATCCAGACAATTAGAAGAGTGCACAGGAGGAGATCAGTTATGGGCCATCATATCTGAGTGCGAGGACCAACAACTATTGGATCCAGCAAAAGTGCATCATGGTTAAACCATTCGAAAGTATAGAGGAGAGTGGACGTTTTCAAGTCCTGAAGTTCCAAAATCATTAGAACCATCCATCGTCAGGTCTAACAGGTGGAAGAAGAACCAAGAGTTCGAGAAATCAGACATTAGAAGAACTGGGGGAGAGTAATATAAACTTCACAAAAGACAAGGTGTGAGGTGACTCTAAGCAGTTGGATTCAGAGGACACATGGAAGTGATCCAATTACTTCGGAGGAAGAATTTGCAGAGAAGTCAAGAGGTGAGTACCTGAGGAGATGGGAGTCGCAACAATCCTAGTCATCCATCGGGAGAGGACACGTGGTGGGAGATCAACGATTCCTTGACTCACAAATCAGGAAATTCAAAGGAAAAATCATGAGATCTCGGGAGATACGAACTCATGAGTTTATTTGGACTGTAGGATCACAGAAGACCGCAGATCATTGATCTGACTTTATTGGAAGATCGGGGATAGGAAGAGACAAAGTGGACTCACATCCAAATACCCGAGATGCGAGCTCATGATTTGATCATAACTGTCGATCGAAGGGAGAGTGAGGACCGTAGATTGGGTCTTGGAGGGACTTCAAATATCAAACTTCAGAGAGGAGAAATGAACTTCCCTCGGGAGACGTGAAACACAAAGTCAAGAAGATCTTAGTAGTTGGGCCCCGGGTTATTTACCAACTTCTCAATCGAAGGAGCCTAGCGGGAGGAGCTAGAGCCTAGAGGATTCTTCGATCGGGATATAAGAAATTAGGAGTATCAAGTTTGGCCCATATAAAAAAACCCGAAGTCCAACGTCGCGAAGCACCTTTTGGATAGGCGCATAGTCACAGCCGGTGGTCGCGTGGAGGAAGCGTGCACTTGGTGCTAGTTCGCACGTGTGAATTCTCACAAGTACATGTGGATCGATTTCTTAGAGATTCCAGTAGGTAATCAAAGAGCTTCTTCAATTCGGGAATTTTGAAGGTCCATTGACTAGGATTAGAGACCATGGATGGAGGATTCGACTAATTGAGGAATTTTTTTTTATTTTATTTATGCCCCGTCGTGGGTGTGTTACAAATTGGTATCAGAGCATGGTTACAACACTTGCCCTATTTTGGATCATGCGGGAGATGCATAAAGAGGTACGGTTATCTGCATTTCCTCCTTGAGGAAAAAGGGTTGTAGATTGAACCTGTGAATTTGGGAATCCTTATTGAATTTCAGCAGAACAATTTATTTAACCCTTGCCAAGTGATAACTAATATTACCTCAGTAGCGATATGTTAATTAACATTGATAATAATACTTGAATGTGGATAGCTAAAGGTGGCAGGGTTCTATAAAGGGTAGCTAAATCTCGAAAGGAGGATGACCTGATGTTCGTGACACAACCTCTAAGCATGGGCAGCTGGAACCTCAAGCACTGATGATGGCTTATTATATAATCGTTAATACATTTGTGGGATTAAAGGAATCTGATAGAATCAGGTAGGATACTTGGTAGTATAATTATTGCTTTATATTAAACTCGAAGTATATAACTCCTCATGACTACACGAAAGGTGAGATGAGTAAAGTCTTATATAAGTTGAGGCAAGAAAGTTTTATTTCTAGCTACGATAGTATAAAAGGGAGAGTGACCCTGGTTGGTCATTGCTATAAAGAGAAGGAAACACCAATATCAGTTATAATTGTGATATTAATCATGTAAGCGACTGTAATATCTAACTAAAGAACACTAATGATAAAACTAATCTAGTATGATGAATAGTTAGTTGTGTGTGTATGCTTGAGTGCATGGATCTAATGCATTGAAAAGCTTCTTGATATGAAGCCTGATATTAATACTGATTAGATACACATGATATCAAATGTGCGAGTGATGCACATGTATGATGTAAGAGTATAAGTATACTAAAGGCCCAATATGGTTGCCCTGATGAGTGAAATGTGAGGGAAGCTTAGAACTTGCCAAGATTGAATGAATAATAGAAGAATACCATGGTTGCATGGTTGACTCCATTCTGAAGAGTCATGAAAGTTATGTTTTGAATGATATCTTAAGGGGAATGTGTTCCATTCCCTCAAGAAAGACTAATGTAAATAGAAGAAAGAGTGGACAAGCAAGGATGCTCTGTTGTCATAATAAGAGGCAATTGATTCTTCCATGAAGGTCACATGAGAACAATTGTAAATAATCATTAGTTGATTGATTATAAAGTAGAGATGTATGTAGGCTATGAATTATACCTATGGCAGCTACACATAGGCTGATGATTATGAATATGGTTAAGTGCATCATGGAAGTAAGTTAAAAAACCATAATATGTATGGATACATAATTTGGGCACCTCACCAAGACGCAAGTTTATATTTCTTAAGGAATATTTGGTAAAAAACTAAAGCTAAATCAAGGTTGATTCCATCACAGGTAGTGATGGACATGCAATAAATAAGTTATGAATTTGGATGTTATCATACATGCATTTTAATTGATATTACAACTAATGATGCATGTTCTGTATAGAAAGGAATTCGAGCTATTGAGGAAGATGGTTACCAATGATGGGCAACCTCAAGTAGAGGATGACCATGGGAAGGTTGCGATCGAAATATTGTTGATAGGACTATAAAAATCCCCCTAAAAGAAATGTTGATGAGGTAAAAATCAGAAAGAGGGCGCTAGTAGCCAAGAATAGGTATGAAAAGATTGGGTAAGAATCCTTTCTGAAATATTTTATTGTCTAATGTTATGCACGAAATTTTAAAAGGGTAGTTGTATGGCATGGATACCCAAGTAGGGTATGATTCAGAAAGGAGAACCCGAGTAATGGAGGTGTGAACCTCTGGCAGTGAAGACTAACTGTATCATGCAATAACATTTGAACCAAATGATCTTTGTTGACAAAAAAAGGTCAAAAAAACCTTTACTAAGAAATCGTAGAAATCCCTTTGATCAACTACAGATCGAGATCATGAAAGAAAACACTGATTGAATCTAGTTAATCGAGAACCTGATAGAGGAGATGAACATGAGCCATTCATTGTAAGGAAACCGATCTTAGTCATCAAATCGATTTAAAGATCCACTACAGTGAACATGTCAAACGTCAGTCGTTCGATAAGATCGACGACCCGCATCTATTGTGGAGATCGAAAGGAGAACTAAAACACGGACTAGTTGAGGTTTCGCAATCCCTTGTAGCCATTGGATCTGGGGGAAGATGGATCTTCACTGTTAATTTGTGTATAAGGGGTTTAGCCATGATCATAGCACCTAGACATGGAGTTGAAAAGGTAGCGCTTGAAAAGAATAGAGCTGAGGTCACAGCTCTCGATCACATGGAAAGAAAAATGGATTCCTTTGGGCTAGTCAAGGAAGGTAGATTTTAGCACTCTATGTTAGACTGTGGCCATGGCGACTGGCTCTATAGGAATAAAGGTGCTCATCATTAGCACATTGCATGGAATGCATTGATGGAATGCATGTTGAATAAGAGGGAAAACAATGGAATTTTTAGTAAGGAAGGAGGACCTTATAATGTTTTACTTACATTATGTAAGCGTGGAAGGAAATAAAATTGGGTGTGCATAAGTGTTGGCACATTGGCTATTAATGAAGGAAGAGTGCTTAAAGGAATTCATGTGAAACTTTCGAGTTTCATGTGTACTGATTTGGGATCGTGATCGACCTATAGTAGGAAGCATGTTCATGCTATAAGAGTGAATGAAAATGAATAAGCCATGTGGTGAAGAGGTTGATTAAATTCCAACACACCATGGCCAAGAACCTATCATAAAGTGTGACAAACTTGAAATCAATGCAAGAGTGCATTGGGTATGAATGTGGCCGTGAATACTGGCACATTTGTTAAATCCTTTAAAATGTTGAATTACATTTTGAAAGGTTCAAGGTATGTTGAAATGAGGCATAGGAAATGAATGGGATTCCCTTTTCATGTTTATACAGATGTGATGAACTGTTAGTATGAAGGGTTTTGAATATATATATATACATCGATGAATGAGAGACTAATAGTTTGTTTGGCTATCGAAAGAATGAATTGCAGGAAGAAAAGGGTCATGGATATGGCAGTGATGTAAGCCCATAAAGAAGACCAATTTCCTGCTGAGCCAAACTGCAAGGAATGGTATTTTCCTTTTTGATAAAGTGAATTTGATTGTTGGTATGCACAACTCTGAAATTGTTTGTGACTACGTTATAAAGATATAACAAAATATATGTGTATGGGAAACTAACAATTTGTTTGGCTGATTGAAGTTGAAAGTGCAGGAAGTAAAGGGGTCTTGCATATGGAAGCATTGTAAGCCCATAAGGAAGACAAATTACCTATTGAATCAAACCTCTATGGGAAGGAAATTCCCATAATTATGAATCTAGTTACTGTGCGGAACAAATATGAAAACAAAATGTCCAATTTGGAAAATCTGTGGGTGACAGATTTACCAGAAAATTTTGAATTTAAAATTTATAATGACGTCTCATGAATTTTTGTATACATGTGATACAGGTGAGAAGGATATTAAACTTCATCCCTAATTTTCGTTGATCCAAAAGAAAATATTTGTCCAGAAAGGACAGATGATGAAAAAGAAAAAATGGCTACTGCTGAGCCATGAGAACCCTGTGGTAAGCCATGATCACATAGAATATATTGTGTTGAGATAACACAAGCCGAAGGGACACCTCGACAGATAAAGTATGAGGGATGCCTCGACTATAAGGCTCGAGAAAGTCTCTTAAATTCTTCCTGTGTGAGAAAAAATTGGCAAGGCAAGATGGATCACCCGAGGAACTGTATAGTAGTGAAGGGGATGCTTGATCCTGGGCCTGGAGGGTGAGTGGCCGCAAGGAAGAGGAGACCTTGATAGTTCTTGTAAAATAATGGGATCATATACACAATGGGTATGAAAAGGAAAAACAATGAGCCTATATAACAAGACAACCATGTGGATACAAACCCACAAGTTGCACTGATAATTATTGTGTTAAGATTAGAAAATTATTCCTAGAAATTTTTATACAATGTTATCACATGAGACTATGATTAATGCGCTTTTTGTCCCATAATTTCTGAAAGAAGGTGAAAAAAATTAAGGGTCTAAAAAAGGACCTAACCGAGAAAGAAGGATCAATATTTCTGAAACATCTGAATGAGAAAGGAATGACATGTGTTTTTGAGAAAGAACACCAAGGATGATGTTCCTTTAAGGGGGAGGGAATTGTAACACCCTATTTCCCCCAACTTGTAATTAATCATAAAATAGGATTACCATGTTGTGGCATGGGAATGGTGTAAATGTATTATTGTTTGAGTTCCCAATAATTGAATGTGGGGGTGAATCCTTGAAAGCACTGGCCACGATATCACTAGAGGAAGAATGTGAAAATTATACGAGAGAGATCTGAAGAAATTAAACACAATAAATTTGAGACAATAACAGCAACTTGGCGGAAAAGGTATAATAGCCAACACATTCTTATTCACTCCAATGTTACATATTTATAGTACAATGGGTGATGCCACCTCATAGAGAGATTTTCTCTAGATCCTAAAATCATGCATGATGACTAGGCTAGGCAATCTTAACTAACTCATTAGTCANACAATAAATCATGATTGAAAGTTGAGTTGATCTTCAAATGTGATGATGTTTTCGACTCCAAGTCACGTCCAATTATCCTTCCATTACAAGCTTGATTTGTGCATTGTTGATATGATTGCTAATTTAATATATTCGCTGCTTCTTGAGTACTTGCGCTCCATTGTGCTTGAATTTCATTAACTGAGTGCTTGAATTTCCTTAACTTCATATGTATTGTATTAAATGATCAATAATTATGTCAATATTAGACATAAATCACCACATAAAGCACCCATAATAAAACCACCATCACACAAGCACAAGGTGTACCTAAGATCCCCTTATTCAATTTCAGGCGGATCTAGGACACGAACAAAAAAATCTATTTTATTATGGATTTCCTTGTGATCACAATAGTGTGTCAAAATGCAATGAAGTCATCCTAATCTCTTTCTTGATATCACAAGGATATTCAAAGAGAGGATTACAAATGTTCCAAGCTCTCTTTCAAGCATAAACTTGTCTTATATGCATAATATGTTTCTCTTTACATTCTTGAAATAAAAAGGATTTTATTTTCATACTTTTCGTAGGAAACAATCCACCCAAACTTGAAAACACAGATGGGGCTCCTGAAGAGGCTGAGCGAATTCGATGTTTTGATGAACAAGCCACAATATATAATACAGCTATCAACAGTGAACATACGCGGAGTTTTTCCGTGCTTTAATGTGAGTTTCTTCTTGGGAAATGCGAATGAATTTTGCCAAGGCTCCACCACGCAAGGCATCTCAAGGGAAACGCCCACATCCTCCTCCACCTCCTCTCCACACAAGAGGATCTATTTGCAGGAAACCAAAAAACAAGAAAAAGAAAAGGAGGCTCGTATCCAACGAGCAAACTCTCAACAATTTGAACCTCGGATTCAGTGAACAACATAAATCAAAGAATAGGGCAACAACAATGATTGCCTATCCTCACGATAATGGTGGATTGGGTCTGGTTCCAAATTATTCACCTCATCTGCAATGGCTTGTGCTTTCAGTGATCTGGGCTAGGCAGCTCGCGATGCAACTTGCATCTCACCTCTTCATATAACACATTTGCATGGGTTTCCTCAATCAACGATCTAACTGACTATGGCGAGGAGACAAGGACAAGAAGTGATTTGCACAACGATGGATGAGTTTCTTTCCTGCTCATGTAAACAGTGGAAATCCATCAATCTATTTGCTGATAGGTTGATTTTGAACAGTTTGACATCTTTACACTGTTGGACTCCATGGAACGGGTTTCCTCTTTTGCACATTGATCGCTACTCTACCTTCCTCGACATCAATGAATTTAGTCATGATTCACCTCTGTAATTTCTTGGTAGCTCCACATCATATAAACATATATATCAATAGAAAACCAAGGTAAAAACTGGCAGATTGTCTGCGATGGCTCTTCACAGGTAGGCAGGGGCGGATGTGCTGGCTTCTGATCAACGGATGTTGGATTCCTGCGATCAACAATCAATTATACAGATTTGAACGATGATATCTCTATGCTCTCAGCGTAGAACTGTGCAGCCTAAAGTCGAGGCAACAATTACATCATCGGCAAGTGCCATCAATCCACCAGAAGATGTCATTGATCCTCTTCATTGCTTGCTAATCTCCTTGCTGGACCTTCATCACTCTTCAAACAACATTGCTCTCAACGGTTGTGCACAACTGGACTCTGATGATTGATGTGAAACAGATTCAGATCTTGCAGCGATTAGTGTCTAGCAATCTCCAACGATTCAACGATTTTCCTCAGCGAAACAGTTCCTCTCTCTGCGACTCAACAAGTTCTCATCCTATCCACGTGTCTCAATAAACAACCATCTCCTCAACAAATTTCAGCAGGCTCTGTGATCCGAACAAATAAAAAATTCAGCAGCGTCTCCTCATCTGATCGGATTCACAACCTCAGGCTCTGATAGCAATTGAAGAAATTAAACACAATAAATTTGAGACAATAGCAACAACATGGAGGAAACGGCATAATAGCCAACACATTCTTATTCACTCCAATGTTACATATTTATAGTACAATGGGTGATGCCACCTCATAGAGAGATTTGCTCTAGATCCTAAAATCATGCATGATGACTAGGCTAGGCAATCTTAACTAACTCATTAT
>SNQJ01S0000535.1:485264-500767 GCA_010110895.2 Picea sitchensis
CATGCATGATGACTAGGCTAGGCAATCTTAACTAACTCATTATTCATCACTTGAGGATATATTACTAATATCCTAAATGAATAATACAAATATAGGTGACAATTTAGACTTAGTGATTGGTAAAGGTAAGCCATAGGCTAACAGGATCATTATACCAAATAACCCCAAATTTCCCTTGATGAGGATGACAAACCTCCTATAGATCCCAAGGACAGAAATCAATTAATGAAGAAAGGAACAGTGGTTGAATTATCAACCATGCCCATGAATGGAAGCATGTTCGAGCTGTCGAATGTTAGCCTGAAGTACCACAAATATCTACAAACCCGATCTTCCTTTTGATAGAAGGAACATGATAGGTCGGGAACCTTCCAAAAAGAAGGAAGGTAAGATATATACACATGGAAAACCAGATAAGAGACACCATATGAGAGGGAAAGCTCGTAAGGGAGATGCATGAAGCTCTCTAGGGGATAATAAATGTAATTATGTGAGTTTGATTCTGAGTGAGCATCTGATAAACCTTGTCGAGGCCATAACAAAAATAAATCTATGAAAGTTGTAGAGAACAGAACCCGAGAAAAAGCTGAACGGAGAAAGAATCCTTGAGAACTGCGAGAGGTCCCTGGTGATATCATGGCTTGGCATAGGGGTCGACAAAGTTCTAAGACTGAATGCCTCTGAGCCTATGGTAGGGTGGAAGGATGAACACCCACAATCAGTTAGTTGGCTACCACCTGTAATAGATAAGTAATCACATATCTTGTGTATTTAAGTGGTACTGTGAGTTAAAGTTGGATATCCTATGAATGTTGCAGGGATGGTTATGTTTGATTAGTTATTTATATTGTATTTCCTTCTTTTGTATCTTCCTGAATGTGAAATTAGGAAAGTAGGAAATCATATGGATAGGATATGTTTTATACTCGTAAATTATTGCGTCCTGTGGTGGCTTAAGATAGAGTCACGAATTGTATGTCCGTCGACCTTGGACACAGTTTCATGAATGCATGTCGACCCTCTTAATTGTTCTGGGTCCCTCGAAGGAAGGATTTTGTTACACTTAGGAGAGGTAGTGAAGATATTCATAGGCTCTCTGTGAGGCAAGCAAAAACCAAGAACCACTTAAGTTCTAGACTTGATGAATGAGCGCAAGGGGTACGCATAAATTCTTCTAAGTGTTAAGTCCATTAGAAAGAGCGTAACATTCTTAGGTCCTTCATCACTGATGAAGCTCAGGAAGGATAGTGAGATTCAAGTATCGAAAGGGAATATCCTTTCGATTGGAAGATGAACGAACAATATCCGTTTGGGAGGATCCAAGGTCTGTCACGATTGTTAGATTTGGAGAAGGAGCGCATGCGTTACCGCCTTGATTCCTTCAGTATTTGCAAGTTCGACAAATGTTGGTAATCATCATGAAGGGGATGGATTCTATGAAATCCAAAACCTGAAGTCATGATGCAATATGGACCATTGATCTAAGGTTCTATAGGGACCCTCCTTGACCGTTGGATTGACGAGATCGGAGTCTTCACATTAGGAGAATCACACATTGGTGCTACTAAACTTCTGAAACCTGAAGTTGAGATGTGATATGGACCATTGGATCACGGAAGGTCATGGATCATCGATCTAACGTGAGAAGATTAACACAAGGAGTATGTGGGAACTCAAGATCCCCTAAGAACCAAGCTCATAAGAGATAAGAACTTCTCAGAAGTGCAGATGAGGTCCAAGAGGTGAACTTGTTTGAAGTTCGTAAGCTCTGTAGGGAANCAGGAGGTAGATCGAAGGCCCAGGCCTTTAGAACATCTGAAATCTTCCAAGTCAGGGAAGAAAGTGAAAGCTCAAGAGGAGGAGCGACAGTGGTCGTTGGATCAAGCACTGTGAAATATCTGGGTCATTTAAATTCACATCCAGACAATTAGAGGAGCGTGTAGGAGGATATCAAATATGGGCCATCAGATCTGAGTGTGAGGAACAATGACTATTGGATCCAGGAAATATGCATGAGGGTTAAACCCTTCGAAAGTATAGAGGAGAGTGGAATTTTCCAAGTCCTTAAGTTCTGAAATCATCGGAACCATCCATCATCAGGGATGACAGGTGGAAGCAGATTCGAGAGTTTGAGAACTTAGACATCGGAAGAACTTGGGGAGAGTAATCTAAAGTTTGCAAAGGGCAAGCTGTGAGGTGACTTTGAGGCATTGTATTCAGAGGACATGTGGAAAATATCCATGTACTTCAGAGGAGGAACCTGTAGACAAGTCAAGAGGTGAATACTCGAGGAGCTAGGAGCCACAACAATCCTAGCCATCCATTGGGATAGGACATGTGGTGAGAGATCAATGTTTCATTGACTCTCAAAGTGGGAAATTCAAAGGAAAAATTGTGAGAAATCATGAGATCTGAACTCGTGAGTTGATATAGACCGTAGGATCATGGAAGACCGTAAACTGTTGATCTGACTCTATCTAAAGATCAGGGATCGGAAGAATCAGGGTGGAATCACATCCAAATACTTGAGACACGAACTCATTATTTGATCGCAGTTGTTGATCGAAGGGAGAGTGTGGACCATAGATTGGGTCTTGGAGGGAGTTCGCATATCAGACTTGAGAGAGGAGAAATGAACTTCCCTCAGGAGATGTGAAACACGCAGTCCTGAAGCACTTGGTAGTTGGGCCCTAGTTTATCACCCAACATCTCAATTGAAGGATCCTAGCAGGAGGAGCTAGCGCCTAGAGGATTCTTCTATTAGGAAATCAGAAATCGGGAGTATCAGGTTTGGCCCATAGAAAAACACCAGAGGTCCGAGATCGCGAAGTGCCTTTTGGATAAGTGTGTGGTCACATTCGGTGGTCATGTGGAGGAATCTTGCACCTAGTGCTAGTTCACATGGGTGAAATCTCACAAAGACCCATGGATTGATTTATTAGAGATTCCAGTAGGGAACCAAAGATATGCTTCACCTTGGGAATTTTGAAGGTCCATTGACCAAGATTAGAGACCATGGATGGAGGATTTGACTAATTGAGGAAAAACATTTTTTTTTTATTTATGCCCCATCATGGGTGTGTTACAGATGGAGAATTTTTCCCACATCCTTCAATGCCTACCGATAGCAACAAATGCATCTTCATAAAAAAACCACTCTGGCAGAACCTCTCCTTTCAAGGTTCAGGTTAGTTTTGATATTCCCGTATTTGAAGGTCAGATAGATGTGGATGCCCTAGACACATGGTTAAATATGTTAGAAGGTTATTTCTATGTTCATAATTTTTTCAACAGGGAGAACATCACCTTCGCACTCCTTAAAGATCTTCCCATTTCAAACATTGTTGGAAACTTACTAGGAGAAACTTTCCACAGAGGAGTCTGAAATATATGGGACCGAGCCCACTTCGTATTTTTTGTGTGGATGCGGTAAAGAAACAATATTACCCTGTTGGCAACTATGAGGACCAATACATGAGATGGACCACACTGTGGCAAGGGAGGGGCCAAGGAGTTATGGATTTCACTAATACCTTCCATACCTTGTGCACCAAGATTGGTATCAAAGACTATGAACGACATTTGGTTCTGAAATACCATGGGGCTCTACACAGATACATCCAAACTGAAATGGATTTTCTGGACATCTCATCACTCGATGTTTCTTATTGATATGTTGTTAAAATCGAGCATAAATTTAAGCACTAGAACAAATGGGAGTTTGGGTCTGCAAATCTGCAACAACCAAAGTATGATAAAGATGGCCCTAACAAACAGTCTGTTGAAAACCAGTCCAAGCCACAGGAAAAGAAGGTTCATGGGAAGATAAATAAGGACACCGAAAAATGGTGATATTTCCACAAAATCCCTTGGCACAACACTGAGGAATGTCCCTCAAAACAGTCATTGGTGGACGCTATCAAAGACAAGGAGCCGAACCCTGATTCAAAATTTGATTCTGAAAACACTGGTAAAAGAGAGATCATCGATGCAGAACCCACAAATCCTGAAGAGGGGGAGAGCATTTTTCATTCACATATCTGGGTGAAGGGGATGCCGCTGCATTTTATTTTTGATAGCGGAAGCCAGAAGAACCTCATCTTAGCAGAGGTCGTCAAACAGTTGGAATTGTCGACAACACCACACCCACAATCATACAACATCTGGTGGCTTTTCAAGGGACATGATCTTCATGTCAGCCAATAGTGTTGATTGTCATATGACATCCAACCGTTCAAGGATGAGGTATTATGTGATGTTTCCCCACTATATTTCTATGATTTTTTCTTAGGCCAGCCATATTTGTGGTAGCGCCATGTTGTTTATGAGTCTCGACCCCACAGTGTGATTGTTTCTCTGGGGGGTCATCTCTATAGAATAACATAGGTAGTTCTGACTATTGTTCAATCTAAACAGTGTTGCAAGGTAGTATCTCATACTACAAAATTCAACTTCTTCACAATTATTCAAAAGGTGAATAGAAGGATACTGCAACCACTACAGCCTCGGCCCAAGCACCTTCTATCCAACAGAATAAGGCCGACAAGATTCTAGCAAAGTGTAAAGATTTCTTATACACATAGGAATATCATGTAGCTATATTGGTTAAAAAGTTCCAACCCTTCTAGCCACATGTTCGTGAAAACCTTAAACAAGCTAAGCAACACAACTTCTCCAACAAGGCAAGCAACTCATCAAGATTTAGATTTAGAAAACACTTCGCCCTCTTCCCCGGGAAATCAACGGAATGGCGACCATTGCATCCTAACGAGGTATGATTGATCTAGGTGGATATCGGTGGCCACCCACCTTTTCCAACTCGCTCAAAATAGTTTTCTGGCAATTTTTGCAATATACTATTTTTAGCAGTTTTAACTTCTGAGGCCATTTTGAGGGCCTAAATGAAAGTTTTTTGGGATCGATATTCTCAATTATAGTCGAAGGCATGATTGATCCCCCTAAATTAATTTCCTCGATGATAAATTTCCAAGGAGCTATCGTGCACCCCAAACAAAGATCGTATGCCAAAGTTACACCCTCGAGAAGTTGATACACCAAACTACCCAAAATGGGGTCCACAAAACTATTGGCTTTTCATCTTTTGGGGTTAGGGTTTTGGATTTTAATTATGATAAAAAGGCCTTTGGTGCCTCATTTTAATCTCATCTTCTTGTGAATGCGAGTAGCCATCACATCACTTTTTAGAGATACGCTTCCACCATTCTATCGAGTATTCCACTCTGTATTTTTACAATCTCTGTACATTTCTTTCATTAATAGAAATTGTGTATTACTCTATCTGTTTTTATGGTTGCATCTATGATACATTTTTTTTATATTATTGGATATCCGTGATATCTCTGTGCATTTCTTTACTATATCTCTACTCTCATTTCATGTCGAAAAATAATCTAGTTTAGTGGTATTAGAGCAGGCTGCTCTTGATCATTTTTTTTTCAGTACATTTCCCCGACGAGGCCTGAGTATAACAAGTTGGGTTCAATATTTTCTCTCTTGAAGACAATCTCTCTCGCATGCCCCATAAACCCTGCATGGTAGAAGAAAAGAAAAATGATGGAGAAAACATTCTTATCAATTTGTTGCTTGAGCAAGCTCTCACACGACAGAGGGACATAATGATGGAGAATTTTTGCCACATCCTTCAACGCCTACTGATAGCAACATGCACATATTCATCAAACAACCACTTTGGAAGCACCTATCCTTTCAAGGTACAAGTTAATTTTGATATTCCCGTATTTGAATGTCAGATAGATGGGGATTCCCTAGGAAAATGGTCAAATATGTTTGAAGGTTATTTATTGTTCATAATTTTTCCAATAGGGAAAATATCACCTTCACACTCCTTAAAGATCTCCCCCATTTCAAACATTGGTGGGAAACTTACTGGGAGAAAATTTCCAAAGATGAGTTTGGAATATATGGGGTCGAGCCCACTTGGGTTTTTTTGTGGATGTGGTAAAGGAATAATATTACCATGTTGGAAACTATAAGGACCACTACATGACATGGACCACACTGCAGTAAGAGAGGGGCCAAGAAGTTCTAGATTTCACCAATACCTTCCATACCTTGTGCACCAAGATGGGTGTCAAAGACTCTGAATGACATTTGGTTCTGAAATATCATGGGGCTCGACACAGATACATCCAAACTAAAATGGATTTTCTCTATATCTCATCACTCGGTGCTACTTATCGATATTTTGTTAAAATCGAGAAGAAATTTAAGCATGAGAACAAATGGGAGTTTGAGTATGAAAATATGCAACAACCAAAGTATGATAAAGACGCCCCTAACAAATAGTGTCCTGAAAACTAGTCCAATCTACACAAAAAGAAGGGTCATAGGAAGACAAAGAAGGACACTGAAAAATGGTGTGATATCCACAGAAGCCCCTGGCACAACAATGAGTAATGTCGCCCAAAACAATCATTGGTGGCCGAGATCAAAGAGAAGGAGCCGAACCCTGATTCTGAATCTGATTATGAAAATACCGGTAAAATATAGGTCAACGACCCAGACTCCATTGCTATTGTCGCAACCACAACAATTCAACTAGAATAACCCACATATCCTGAAGAAGGGAAGCACATTTTTTATTCACATATGTGGGTGAATGGGACCTAGCTTCATTTTATTGTTGATAGCAAAAGCCATAAGAACCTCATCTCAGTAGAGGTTGTCAAACAGTTGGGATTGTCAAAAACACCACACCTTCAACCATACAACATCGGGTGGCTTCACTAGGGACGATATCTCTATTTCAACCAAAAATGTCGATTTTCATATGACATCCATCCCTTCAAGGATGAGGTATTATGTGATGTTTCCCCACTAGATGTCTGTAATGTTCTCTTGGGCCAACCATATATTTGGAAGCACCATGTTGTTTATGAGTCTCGACCCCCCAGTTTCATTGTTTCTCTGGGAGGTCATCTCTACAGAATACCAGATGTAGTTTCAAATATTTTTTCACCTAAAAAGTGGCGCAAGGTAGTATCTCATACTACAAAATTCAACTTCTTCACAATCTGTTCAAAAGGTGAACAGAAGGATATTGCAACCACTATAGCTTCGGCCCAAGCACCTTCTATCCAACAAAAGCAGGACGAAAAGATTGTGTCATGGTGTAAATATTACTTCTCAACACAGGAATCTCATTTAGCTAGTCTGGTTAAAAAGCTCCAATGCTTCCAACCACATGTTTGTGACAACCTTCAACAGGCTAAGTAACACAACTTCTCCAACAAGGAAAGCAACTCACCAAGATTCAGATTCACCAAATGCTTCCCCCTCTCCCCCGGTAACTCAACGCAATGGTTACCATTTATTAATAAGGAGGGAGGACTGATCTAGGTAGATATCAGTGGTCACCCACCTTTTCCAACTTGCTCAAAAAACTTTTCTGGCAATTTTGGCAATTTACTATTTTTAGCAGTTTTAACTTCTGGGGCCATTTTGAGGGCCTAAATGAAGGTTTTTCGAGATCAAGATTATCAATAACATTTGATGGATGAATGAACCCCATAAATTTATCTTCTCGATGATACCTTTCCAATGAGCTATCATTTTCCCCAAACGAAGATAGTATGCCAAAGTTACGCCTCTGAGAAGTTGATACACCAAACTACCCAAAACAGGGTCCACAAAATTGTTGGCTTTTCATCTTCCGAAGTTATGGTTCTGGATTTTCTTTATGACATAAATGTCTTTAGAGCCTCATTGTAATGTCATCTTCTTGCTAATGCGATTAGCCATCACATCTCTTCTCAGAGATAAGTTGCCACCATTCTAGCGAGTCTTTCACTCTATATTTTTACAGTCTCTATACATTTCTTTCATTAATATAAACCATGTATTATTGTATATCTATGTTTATGGTTGCATATATGATCCATTTATGTTATATTATTGGATATCCATGATATATCTGTGCATTTATGTGTTATATCTCCGCTCTCATTTCGTGCTGAAAAAGAATCCGTATCAAAAATATGTGTTTGTGTGTGTAGTATCCCTCCAACTTAAATATTTGAATAATTGTAATTATTTGTTGTAGAGTCCCCCCCCCCATCCCCTTCACTCATTTTCTCTCCTTGGGGTTTGATCGACCTCCTGGTCTAGGATTGTTCAATCGACTTAGTCGAATCGAGTCTTCGGTTCCCTGTTGGAACCCAATACAATTTTCACATGTCCCCTATTCTCCAAAGTGCAATTCCTATCAACCATGTGGCTCTCTTCTTTGCCCCTTTGAAGAAAGTTGATGACGACACTAGTTCTCTTTTCTAGCCCCTTTTATCATATGTCCTTGGGTTGTGTCCCTGGGCTAAACCCTGAAATGCACTTCGAACTTCAGGCTTAGGCCTTTTCTCAACATGAAATGCCTTGTCCCCCAAACTATGAATCGACGAATGCAAATGGGTGTGAGGATCAATGGTCCCCATCACTTCATCAGATCAACCACTTTGATCTATTTAGACTTCGGCCTTCGGGAGTCTTTGCACACTGCTCTCCCCTTTTCTTATAGAGCACCACTTCTCTAACATATGTGGATCTCCTCCACGTGTCCTTTTTGATCTGACAGTACATGTTTTCTCCATTCTTCACGACTTTGTGGAGATCGCTCTTTTTTGTATGAAAATATTCTGGATCTCTATCTCCTAGATCTCCTAATATTTCACCACCTATCTTCTCATGGAGATGGATATTCCCACTTGGCTTCAGGACTTCGACAAGTCCTTACCCCTGTGCACACTTAGCAATTTATTGTCTGAGAATTGGATTGTTCTTGGCTTCCTTCTCCTCTTTCATAATTCTACGTGTGACACTACTAATCCTCCTGAGATTTTGCTTACTTGAACCTCTAAGGTTCTTGGCTCTCTTGCATCCTTCCAAAGTAATTTCTGGTACCCTCCTAGAAACTCGATGCTCTTCCTCCCGATCTTGTAAGATGACATTATTTGTCTTTGGCACACTCCTTGCACTAGTTTAAGCTTTCATACAACTTCTCTCAACACTTCATCTAAGTGATGGCCTAGTGCTCTCCTTGCACAAGTCTTCCTCCTTTTTTTCCTGAAGTCCCTTGGGTTTACCAAGACAATTCCTTCATCCGCTCACTGCACACTTGCAGAGATTCCTTCCCTCAGAGTACTCAGTAACTCTAGGATTCTCTCAATCTCTCCAACATTCTAGAACATATTGGTTCCATGCACACTTGCACCTGCTCAATGCCCTCCTGGCAGAGTCTTCTAGAGTATTCAACAAATTTGTTCTACGCTTACTCTTGTGTAGAATTTCCTCCAAGGTATTCAACAACCTTGAGGTTATCCTATGAGTATGTGACTTATCTTGGTGTTCTCTCCTGGCACGTTCTTCTACAACTCTGAAGAGTTCATATACACACTCCTTGCGTTGGCTCACAAAATTTCAACACTCTTTCGCACACTCCTTACGCTTAGCCTAAAGAACCCAAAAATAGTTCAACAAACTCACAGATAGAGGATTCTATCTCTATGCCTACAGATTAAATCTAACATACACATATACAACATAAAAACATACATAAACATAAATGACATTCATCAATAACATCGATCACACAGGAAATTACAAACAGTGGAATATGTTCTTTTCTATTAATGACAGAATGTCAATTACAATATATGAGTTAGGACTGCAACTGATTCTCGGCTCTCAACTGTCCTCTCTACCAACACAACCAATCCCAGGTTTCAACCTTCACTACTGGGAAATGATACAAATATTTATACAAGAGGGGCTCAATGAGCGTCCCTCCAATCTACATGAGTGGTGTCTAATCACCATTCAAAATGCCTATCTACCGAGGAAGATTACAATGAGTGGAAATCTAGTCCAAATCAGATATAGATCCCTCCTACCGTCAACCACTTAAGGAAAACTAATCTACAACCTGTGTGAAATCATGACTTGGCTCCTCCATCCTGACATCATTAAATTTCTTTAATTACATTTAAATTTCGAGGAAAAAATGAGAGGGCGATGCCTCTCCTCTTCCTTTAATGTGCACCAACATGCTAGACATCTAGCATCCGTTGAGGTGGAAAGGATTCTCCTGCATCATTATTGGATTATTATGTTGATATTTTGGTCATCATAAACATTTGACAATGAGAAAACATTTGTGTAAATATTATTTCAATTTTATTTTAAATTACTTAAGACAAATTTATGAGAGAATCGTACTATAATAAGAGTAATTCTTTATTCCATGGAGAAAGTGAAAAAGGGATAAAAACCACCACTATAAATTTTGTTCATGAGGGCAAGTGTAAAACTACTCCCAAGGATGTGGGAGGTGAAGGAACAAGCTAGAAAGAAGTTAGGAAAAGACTCACAAGAGTTAGGGATGAGGGTAACTTGAAAAACAAATACCTAGGAAAATTATTCTCTCCTCGGTGAAACAAGAGGAAATAAAAGTATAGTGTAGGCATGACGCAGAAATGGGGGTGCTAAAACACACACATAGTTACAGATCCTCACCCTGCTACAAAATATCCATCAAAAAATTAAACATAAATACTATTGCCAAAACAGTGAGGAGAGCCTTTAACAAACTTAATATTGAACAAGAGCGAAATGCAACTCAGATTTTATTGATTCATGTAACGCCCCATATTTTGACCTTAGACAAATAGAAAATTGATTTTACTCATCTTAGTAATTCAATTCTTAACATTTTGGGGGGCTTAGTTAGATTGGGATAAATATTTTAGATATGTACATCTGGACCTAATTATGTGTTTCATGATATTATTTTCACTGTTATATGCGTATGATGATAATATCTCTTTGGTTTGTTTAAATATGTAAATTAAATGTGGGATTTAGGTACGTAGATCTACTAGTTCAAAGTTATGTTGTGAATGCATTACATATGCAAGACATGATAAAAATAAACATACATTTCTTAATTGAATGCCAATATAGATATGGATCCTTATATGAAATTATGATGTATATGGATGAATATGAGTTATTGGTGAACTAACCTACAGGTTGATGATCTAAGTGTTATACAAATGACTATAGTATCAAGGTAACTTTGATGTCGTAGACATCAATAAGATAATGTATGCTATAAGTTTCACTTCTTGTTTAATTTATGATTCTAAATATTACTATGATCAGTGGTAAGTTTGGTTTTAACAGGATTGCAGATCTTTCTGAGAGTGGTTGTTCAATGATGTGACTCTAAGAACAATAGTTGCACAATATGGCTTGATGTTGGGTGTTGACCCTAGTTCTGTGAGGAGGGGTGGAGGTATTTTCCCATCGTTTATCCTTTGAAACCTGGAGTCATGGGAGGACTGTGTGAAGTCACACTCCCCTAGATTTGTGATGGCAACTTCTCTGTTGGGGAAGTTTGGTCAAGATGTATGACACTTCCACTTACGGGTTCTATATGGAGTTAGGTCAATATAGTTAACGCTCCATATTAGTCTAGTAGAGGAAAGGATATGAAGGAATATGGGAGTAGGTTAGGAAGGAAGGATGCTTAGATGTTAAATGAGAATACTGATTGGGGATTATATGTGCCACTATTGTTTACTCACTTCATTCCTACCATGTGGAGACTTGGGGAAGGGGAAATGAAAACTTGATAATTAGGAGAAGATGTGGAGAGGTTGGACAATTCTTGGAAGATGTAATTATTGTGATAGTATTCTTAGAGAACTTGTGCATTGTTTCTCTTGGAGTCATGGACACAGAGGGCTAAGAAACTGAAAGGTTCTTGGATCTAGGAAGTTGTATAGGCTCCTAGCTGGCTGGGAGGATTCCATTGTTTCACTATGGGCAAGCAGGAAAAGAATGCTTGGAAGCGCCCACGACTACATTACAACTGATGAGCTTCGACAAGCTAAGGAGGAGGTATTTTTCGGTGGTATTTGGTTATTGATATTTTGTATATACTTTTGTTTTAAGTTCTAAATCATAGAGTTAACATATTACTTATTTCATCATGTTATCTAAATTTATCACTAAGCAAATGGAGAAGAATTGTGTAAATGAAAATCAATGAAATTATGCTAAAACAAAGTTGTTATTGTGTATGTATTTAATGAATGATTAATTTCTTAGCATCGTGTAGAGGGATGCTACATTTGGTATGAGAGTTTAGGCTTCAAATCTAGGGCCTAAAGGGCCACCATGCTTGTGTAAAATACCCTAAATAAATAACAAACTGATTGCATTCCACATTTGGAGGCCTCGGATAAAGTTATTAAATTGCAAGGTCCTAAGCATGCAATTCTCGTGCAATCAAGGGGGGAGTTATTATTGATTAGTGACTGTAATAGATAACACAGTTACATATACTTTTTTTCTTTCTTTCTCGAATTCAAGGAAATCTAAAACATCATTTCCTATGCACACAAAACATGATTGGAAATGTTCATAAAATATCAAACAAAAAACATTGGTCTCCTCATATTTAGAAGCCACAAACATGGCAGTTATCCCAACAAGCTACAACACGATTCTTGTTAAGTCTTTTGGGATGAAATATATCCATTCATCAAATTTAAAACATTGGCAAGAAAAAAGTAGGCATGAGGCCATATTTTGAGTGTGCCTCAATAATCTAGTCTACCACAAAAGCTCTGATAATGTGATTTATGTTAGTTTTAGTGGACATGCTCTTTGGAGACACAAAACTAAGGACCTCTACTTTAGCATTGGAAGCTAGATATGTCTGGTATATATTCAATAATTCCCAATAGATTTCACTCATCACCTTCATCAACAATAAGCAGTGTGTCCTCCACCGTCCTTATTTCCATCTCTTAGCTTATGTATCTATCCTCCTCCAATACAGAAGGCCCCAACATTCAAAAGTTACAACCTCAACCATCATAACGATTTGCAATAATTTTTCCGTGAATCTTTAAAATCTACCCAATTGTAGTAGTAACTCCCCAGTGCTTTCCACATAAGTCTAGACACAAATAGCCCTAAGGTAACCACCATCCTTGAAAATTAAAATTCTCAACTTGGGGATTCCTTTATGCTGACTAATATTGTTGAGAACCTCCAAAAATTCCTCCACGGGATCTTCGACCATGGTTACTGCAACTGGTAAAAAAAAAAGAAAAACTAAAATCTAGCCAATTCGTACCTCTGAGGTGAAGGCAACTAACGCTTAGGGTTCATATATGTGAAGGCTGCAGATTACATACCAAAAATATAAATCATAGGTAGCTAGAATTACTAGGCTATTAAGCTATTAACCGCACCTAATACTGTTATTTCCCTAGTATCCTTTCCTTGGGCTAGTTCGTGCATCTAAAGATGTGCGCCGAAATCTCTTGAAGCTTGAAAATTGTACACTAAATACTTAACCAATAGACTATGAAAGATTTTCTAGTTCGAACTGAACCCTTAGATCGTGAACAAAACAATGGATCACGAAGAAAAACCTCCTAATGAAGCATTAATGAGTTATCCAAGCGTTACCTGGTCCAACCCGTCCCAATCTACAATGATAGTGACAGCCAATGCGGTTCGTGGGAGAATGGATTTGATGAATCTAGTTATTGCAGAGATCTTCCAATTTTTTTTAATTAATTTCTTCACAACTAAGAAATGAGTTTTTTTTTTATAGCCACATAGCAATATTTATGGCAGAGAGGTACGAACAATCTATAGTCCTATCCAGTAAGATGGAAGCATAACGAAATTATGTATTGCATTCAATTTAACATGGCTATTCGTAATCTGTTGTTGTAATTAATCATCATCGATGGTCTCTAATTATGTAATTAGGTGTGGGAGAAAGGTGGGATGAAGCAAGAAAGCAAGAATCCAAACATTATTTACGAGTCTCCTGTTATGTAAAACAGATATATATTCCTACACACGCCAACACCATCTATAGCTTAGCGTAGCTGACAGAGGAAGATAGAGTTAGCGGCCCTATAACTTAGAGTAGCTGACACACACCATCTATATCTTAGCATAGCTGATAAAGGAAGGTAACTGCACCATAAATTATCAAGAGAGTAAATTTGATTTGACCTCTCCAGATAGAATTAGCAACTTGCATTTGAGATATCAATCACTTATATATACATACATTCATTCAATTCATCATGATATCAGTGTGAAAGAACCCAGTATCTATGATCTGTGGTGCTCCCATTTCCCACACCCACATCAAATCGTTGAATATTTGTTAATATTATAAAGATAATATCTATTGTTTTAGCCAAAACAAATTCACAGACAATGAAATAAATTTTAATAGATTTTTCTATGTACGTACTACAAAAATATCCCACCATTGTTTTAACAATATTGGGATTACTTGAAATTGTTGGACTTGAGTCACTGAACCAAAGAGGAAAATATTATTAGTAATATATATATATATATATTAAAAAGAAACATATATCACATTGATATATTTTGATATATTCAATGTGTTTAAATATAATAAATCACGGGGTTATGTTACTTGAATACGCTGAACGGGAGTGCATCTTGATTCCTTATCATTCAATTGTTTTCATTAAATGTTGAATAATCCACTGGTTGGAATCAACCCGAGTCAGCTTTCCTTGCCCTACGCTCACATAAACTAAATGAGTATCGAGGAAATATTTATCTTTAAATTAGCCGTGCATGCCATTTGACCTAATCGTTGCCTGGAGATTGTTTTTACCGAGTGTATTTTATGGATGTTATATATTATTTGAAGTGATATTATAACAGAATAGTTCCACCCGAGTTACATGTATGAGTTGCATGCCTATACTTATATAGGGTATGTAAATATCTATAAGATTTTTTTTTATTTTTTATCATTTGATTTGACATCGAATGATTTGACATCGAATGGTTCGAGAGAAGGGTACTTTCAGTTATAAATTTTAGCCTATAACTTTGAATAATGAATTAAAATAATAATAATAATAATTTATTTTTAAGGTCACGGTCAATCCAACACACCAAATTGGTGTATGAGATCTTCTTGTTTGTGGAATAAGGGACCCCCTCCGCCCAACGATTTGATTAGTAAAGTCTACGAAGGTATACATACCCTACCCCCCTCTTGTGACCTCTTAAGAGGAAACACATGTTCTTACAAATATATGTGGTCTATTAAGGAATTGTGTGGCCATGAGAAACAAAAAGAGTGCAACAAGGGCCATCAATTTGAAAATTAACTCATTTATCTTGAAGGGAAAATCATTTAATTAATTGAAACATATTCATTGGAACCAAAGAATCATCTTATAATAAAATCACCACTTTTACTAATCTGGATATAGTCTCGTGTCATCACGCAGGCATATTGATTTTGATTCTTCAATTTTTAGATTTTAGATATTCGTTCTTTTTTTTTTATAATTATTTTCTAAAATAATGTATTATTATTATTATTTTGGAATATTTTGGATATTAGTTTTTCCATTTTATTATATTTTTTACAATAATCT
>SNQJ01S0000536.1:0-31556 GCA_010110895.2 Picea sitchensis
TGTTCAAATCTTTCATTTTAAGGCTATTTTCTTATCCTTTTAAGCAATTTCCTGTGTCACAATTTCATCTTCAATTTTCTCTTCCTAAAATCTTCTTTTTAATTTCTCCACCATTTCTTTATCGAACCCTCTCTATTTTTTTGCAGAAATATGTGGAGAGTACAAAGGGGCCCAAGTGTGCAGGGGAAACAACATTTATCCAATGTTAACATTGTGCAGGAAGGAACAATAGTAAGCCAATCTCTCCAAACAATAAAAGAACATACCAAAAAAGGGCTTGGTTGGTTCAAAAATGTGCTACTGTTCACTCCACTAAGGTTCAAATTCCCTAGAGACATGTTTTCCCTTTGTGGGACATTTAAAACATGTAAGCAAGCATTTCATGGTTACAATATAACAAGAAGCATGCAAAATAAAATAGTAGTTATATTGAAAGAAATTCTACAACTATTAAACTAGTGCTCCCTGCTCCTTTTAAGGGCCAAGATAGTTTTGTTCTTCAAAATGCAATTTGATAGATGGAATTTATCTTCTGTATCTGCAATAATGCAAGGAATTGAAAAATTTTCAACAGTAGGCAAGTTTGAAAGCTTCTATTTTGTGAGCAATTTCTTTGCCTGAAGATGGAACCAATTTTGCAATGTTGAATTCCTTTCATCATACAAGTGTTCATCTATGTTATCTCCTTTAATTAATTATTTTTATTATTATTTTTCCACAAATATAATTTAGGCAATCTGACCTTCAACAATGAGCTCTAGGCCTTCCCTATGTAGCTTTAATATATTTGTACTCACAAATTCTTTTTTCCCAGACTATATATGGCCTTTCCTGAAATCGTCTGAGCTTAACCACCAATTTGTTGTCAATTTGGTGTCCATAAGTCGAGACAAATCAGATCTCTGATAAGTCTCTAGGATGTTGATATTTCAAGTTGATGGAAACACAATTCTCTTATTCTAAGGATGTTGAGATTTCAAGTTGATGGAAACACAATTCTCTTATTCTATTATCATTCAAGCATGCTTCAATTGTCATTCACTCCTCCATCAACTTGAAATCCTGCCATATTAGCTTTGCAGAGTTATAGTTAATTGTCATTCACTCCTCCCTCAACTTGAAATCCTACCAACTATGATGATGATATTTTTTAATATGGAAGGACTTAGTTGTTAGGGTTTCCTGGTAGGCCTACTCTAAACGCAAGCTTATTGGGCTATTTAATTATTTAAAAAAAAAAAACAAAAAATCCATGCTAAAATTCACCAACGACACAATTAAAAGTCCCCAAAATCATCTGGGGTATGGTTGGGTATGCAAAGGTATTGTAGGGTACAGGAATTGGTACAATGGTATGAAGAATTTGACTCCTTGGAACATGCACCAATGATACTTAGATTGTAACATTTACAAACATGAGACTAACCTATGCCTCTCTATGTCAGTAAAGATGGCCATTACCACTACAAAGACACAACCATGTTGTCTTGAGTCAAAGGAAGAATACAAATAATATAAATTGAGATGGATTTCCAAGGTCTAGATGGTACTGTAACGATTGATATAGATAAACAATTCCAACTCGAAGGCTTTGACCAAATTTTGCTACTATGATATAGGCCAAAAAAGGGTATAAGGAATCTATATTGGATAATCACAAACAACTTTAAATGTTGGTTGATTCAGTCTCGATGTGCATTCAAAAATCTATGATGGAATATAACATATGCATGGAAAAATGTATCATGGATTAATCAACACTCTCAAGAATCACAAGCAGAAAAGACACTTCACTTTTACCAATTCATTTTCAAATTGAAGGGAGAAACAATCCAATTAGTGAATAAGAAGAAAGGATAGGAATTTAGGTGTCATTTTTATTGCAGAAAATTCATGGACATGGATAGATAGCGAAGAGTTGAATTGGTCAACTTATTTTGGTGTTCAACTCTTTCATTTTAAGGCTATTTTCTTATCCTTTTAAGCAATTTCTTATGTCACAATTTCATCTTCAATTTTCTCTTCCTAAAATCTTCTTTTAATTTCTCCACCATTTCTTTATCGAACCCCCTCTATTTTTTTGTGAACATGTGAGAGTACAAAGGCCCAAGTGTGGAAACAACATTTATCCAATACATGCGTGAAGGAACAAAACAAGTAGTCAATCAATCTCTCCAAACAACAAAAGAACATGCCCAAAAAGGGCTTTATTATTCAAAAATGTAAGAAGTGTTCACCTAATTTAAGGTTCAAATTCCCCTAGAGGACATGCCTTTAGGACATTTAAAACATGTAAGCAAGCATTTCATGGTTACAATATAACAAGAAGCATGCAAAATAAAATAGTAGTTATATTGAAAGAAATTCTACAACTATTAAACTAGTGCTCCCTACTCCTATTAAGGGCCAAGATAGTTGTGTTCTTCAAAATGCAATGATAGATGAATTTATCTCCAGAAATGCAATAATGCAAGGAATTCGAAAATTGCAACAAGAGGCAAGTTTGAAAGCCTTGCTTGTGAGCAATTTTCCGCCTTAAGATGGAACCACTTTTAAGTAAATGTTGAATTTTCATCATACAAGTTCATCTATGTTATCTCCTTTAATTAATTATTTTTATTGCTATTTTCCACAACATAATTACTTCTAATAACTGACTTTCAACAATGTTTCCAGGCCTTCCCTATGTAGCTTTAATATCTCTGTACTCACAAATTCTTTTTTCCCAGACTATATATGGCCTTTCCTGAAATCGTTTGAGCTTAACCACCAATTTGTTGTCAATTTGGTGTTCATAGCCTGTAGACAAACTGACTCATAAGTTCTAGATGTTGAGATTTCAAGCTGATGGAACAATTCTGAGTTCATTATCATTCAAGCAAAGCTTCTCTTGTCATTCACTCCTCCCTCAATTTGAAATCCTGCCAGATTAGCTTTTTAGAGTTATAGTTAATTGTCATTCACTCCTCAACTTGGAAATCCTCACAAAATAGCTTTGTAGAGTTAGTTAATTTGTCATTCACCTCCTCAATTTGAAATCTTTCCAACTACATGATGATATTTTTTACAGGAAGGACTGAAGGTTAGGTTTCCGGTGGGCTTCCATTTTAAACGCCAGTTTATTGGGCCATTTAATTATTTAAAAAAAAACATTTTCTGCTTAAACTAAGAAACTAATGTGACACAAAATTGGGGGTAAGTCCCAAACTTATCCGGTATGGCTTGGTATGCAAAGGCATTGTACAGAACCTGCAATAATGGTATGAAGAATTGACCTCTGTAGAACATGCACCAATGATAATTTTAGATTGTGCTTGATTAAGAAACAGAGACTAAAACTATGCCTCTCTATGTCAAGAAGATGCCACACACTTGCTAAAAGACACAAACTATAAGTTTGTCTTGAGTCAAAGGAATATACAAATAATATCAATTTGAGATGATTTCATGTCTAGAAGGCATCAGAACAGATTGATAGATAAACACCTAACTGAAGTTGTTTCTACCCAAATTTTTGCTACTATGATACAGGGCCCAAACGTATATGGAATCTATATTGGATAATCACTAAAATAACTTTAAATGTTATTGATCCAGTCCCGATGTGCATTCAAAAAGCTATGATGGAATAAAACATATGCATGGAAAAATGTATCGTGGATTAATCAACACTCTCAAGAATCACAAGCAGAAAAGACACTTCACTTTTACCAATTCATTTTCAAATTGAAGGGAGAAACAATCCACTAGTGAATAAGAAGAAAGATAGGAATTTTAGTGTCATTTTGACAGTAGAAAATTCATGGATTATGGATAGATGATTAAGAGGTGAATTGGGTCGAACTTATTTTGGTAGTTCATATATTTCATTTTAAGGCTATTTTCTTATCCTTTTAAGCACTTTCCTGTGTCACAATTTCATCTTCAATTTTCTCTTCCTAAAATCTTCTTTTAAATTTCTCCACCATTTCTTTATCGAACTCCTCTCATTTTTGTGGAAATATGTGGAGAGTACAAAGGGTCCCAAGTGTGCAGGGGAAACAACATTTATCCAATGTTAACATTGTGTAGGAAGGAACAACAGTATTTCAATCTCTCCAAACAATAAGAACATACCAAAAAGGGCTTGGTTGGTTCAAAATGTGCTACTGTTCACTCCACTAAGGTTCAAAATCCCTAGAGACATGTTTTCCCCTTGTGGGACATCTAAAACATGTAAGTAAGCATTTCATGGTTACAATATAACAAGAAGCATGCAAAATAAAATAGTAGTTATATTGAAAGAAATTATACAACTATTAAACTAGTGCTCCATGCTCCTATTAAGGGCCAAGATAGTTGTGTTCTTCAAAATGCACCTGATAGATGGAATTGACTTCAGAGTCTAATAATGCAAGGGAATTGGAAAATCAAATTTAGCAAGTTTGAAATCTGTTTTTGTGAGCAATTTCTCTGTCTAAGATGGAACCAATTTTTGCATTGAATTCCTTCATCATGTCAAGTGTTCATCTATATCTCCTTTAATTAATTCATTTTATTATTATTTTCCACAAATATAATTACGGAAATATGACCTTCAACAATGAGCTCTAGTCCTTCCCTATGTAGCTTTAATATATTTGTACTCACAAATTCTTTTTTCCAAGACTAGATATGGCCTTTCCTGAAATCGTATGAGCTTAACCACCAATTTGTTGTCAATTTGATGTCCATAAGTCAGATGACCTGTGAGTCTTCATAAGTCTCTAGGATGTTGGATTTCGTTGATGGAAACAATTCTCTTATTCATTATCATTCAAGAAGCTTCAATTGTCATTCATCTTCTCCTCAACTTGGAAATCCTCGCCGCATTAGATTTGCAGAGTTATATCAATTGTCATTCATTCTCCTCAACTTGAAACTCGATGAGTTTGTGCATGTAATTTACCTAAAATCCATTGTTGTTATAGTTAATTTAGTTATCTTATCCAGTAGGTAAACAACTATAATAGGGTCTACAACATTGCAATCAAGAATGAGTTTGGTAGTTACAGCACACAAATACCATGGGAGTGGCTTAATGTTTGAAGCAGACCATATTTATCAACGTGAAAGTCTTCATTGAGGCCATAATTATCATTTAATTATAGATCACAACAGCCATTAATTCACAATTTTGGAGTAATGCAGAAACACAATTTCAAAGTTTCAACTTCATCGGAATATTTGCCAGGTGATGTAAAACAATGGCTCTCCCCTGTATTGTTGGAAATGTATTACAATAGGATGGTAAAGATGTATTGGGACATCTTTAAAAAATGTAAAACCAATTTGTGAGTTATAGGTGCAAAAGAGAGCTTATATAGACAGCTTGTATACCATAGTTGGCCTAGAAATGACAATTTGAAGCTTGCAATGATGAAACTCTTTATTTGCTTCAAAATATCATTGGGAAAGTAACAAACCTGTAATGGGATAAAAATGACTTTGTGATGAATAACCTCAACTATAGAATGGAATTAAAGGTGTCATAATTGAGCTTGTCATTTCATAATCATGACTTGGTATCACAACTCAAGATTGTAGCTTTTGTAAGTATATGCCATAGGGGTATCATTGTGTAACTTTGAAATTAATAATAATGATCCATAAATGGTGGGCCAATGGCATGAATCGGGCATGCTTGTAAGCGTGGGAGAGACTTAACAAATAATCAGAATCATGCTAGGAAAATTACTCGCTCCAACATGGTAATTTTACAAGACAAATTTTGACCTATGAGAATGGAAAAGGTGACGGATGAATGGTCGCTTTTGAATACCCACGAACTGCTTATTTTAAATGTATCCGACCCTCAGAACTTCTAATAGGACACAGAATCAAAATGATAAGATTCCACCTTCCTGAGAGAGAATCGCCAAGTTTCATCAGCTTATATATTTTGTTATCCTAGGGGAAGGTGGATACAGCCTTAGTGTTTCATTTAGCACCATAGTCATCTGCCAACCATAGAAAAAACATCATACAACTTAAATGACAAATAATCAACAAATTAGAATCTAAATACCGTGAGATATTACTCTCAGTATCATACAACTTAAAATGACAACAATCAACAAATTAGAATTTAAATAGCTAAGTAGACATTACCGTGTTCATTGAAACTCATCACAACTTAACCAACCCTTCTAACTTAAAGTTATAATGATACCTTGGAGGGCAGGGCCTATTACAGTCTACTCAGCTATTATTGTAATCACAATTAGTAATGCCTTCCTAATACTCTTAGAAATCAAAAGCACCAAACTCACTTGGAGGATGACGGGGCAAGGTTGAAGAGTAAGAATTGATTCAAACTTGGAAAAAATAACAATTTAAAAAATAAAAATAATAAAATACTCTAACTACTGATGGAACCTACATACTCAGAAAAGGCTGTGGATTTTAGACAATGATCTTTATATCCTAATTTGTGAAATTGGGTTGGAAAAACAAGAAGAGCGCTCTTTTCTTTCTTTTATAGACAGGAGACTGAGTCTGGAGAGTCAGTCTCACATTTGACTTGCAAGTCTCTACCCAATTGATCAGTCAATCGAGAAAGTATGACTCCTCAGACTTGGAAAAGATGAGTAGTCTCTTTTCTTTAGAGAGAACAAAAAGTAGATAATCGACTCAGAAGAGTCTGGACCCAACTACTGGATCTATTGGATACGTTTCTTCAAAGAGCAGAGTCAAACACAGATCGAAGAGTCTTAGACCCATTTTATTTGGATCTATCTAAATCATACAAAGTGGCGTCTACTTGAACTCAAAATAAGTTGCACTTTTCTCCATATATGGATGCTTTGATAGCTTTATGGTAAATAATTATATTTAGAATGAGAAAAGAAAAATCCATCCTCATTAATTGGAAAAATTATATGATTGATTCCAGAATCCATATTCGAAATAAAACAAAACCATCTTATGTACATAATGGGTCTGTGAGCCAAATTTTGCAACAAAACTATTGTTGGCATCTTCAAACTAATACAACCACCCTAGGTAGCTAGGAATTGAGTACTTCAAAACAAATAACAAATAAGAGAAAAAGATGTACATCACTGTCTTGTGGGATCTTCTACTCTTAAATGTAATCCACCTTGCTTGCTCAACTCTAATAACCAATAGGACTACTAAAAAGGTACGTGCAGAAGATGAGAATAAACATGGCACAACAGAGGATAATAAAGTTCAAGTCATAGTGAATTGGTGAAAACTTTTGAACAACATATCCTTAATAGTCTAACCCCATACTAGTTACAAACTTACCACATAAATTATTTCCAAGTTAGGAGCTACTACGTGATTTTTGGAGTCATAGCAATTGCAAAGAGAAATTCGTTGTGCCGTTAGTAAACTCTTCTATGTATCTTACTATTGACAAGAACTCTGGAATGTGCTTGATGGTGAGAGGCTTAAAATTTAGTGGAGAGTTTGAAGCACCAGCGTCCTACCATAAAATAAAGTAGCTGGTCCGGGGTGGAGGTAATCACAAGCATATTCAAAATCATGTAAATGAGGCATTTGTAAACAGCTTTTCTTTGTTCTTTTCATCAAAAGGTGTCGGCCTGTTGACAAATGGATGATCTTGGACAACAAAAATATAATGCAGTGTTCGTATAAGATACAACTTGTCTATGATATCCTTCTTATGGAAAGTATGGTGTCCATCAACCTTTCATAAGGAAAATAGTCCATGTAGTAGTGTGTGGTATAAGATACAACTAGCAGACATATCCTTCTTATCGAAAGTATGATGTCTAGCAACCTTTCATAAGGAAAATAGTCATTCAACTGGGAGAAATTTTTAGCTTTAGATCAGAACCATCCTATAGATCTAAACCATTGTTTATATGGGTCTAAACAAGGACATTTTCAAGGAAAGATGCAGACACTCCTGAGCTCGGACCAAAAGAAAACATGCTAGCTTCCCTTGCTTATGTAGAGTAGTGGAACTTGTGTGACCACCTTATGGTTATATGGTATATCAATTTTGATGTATATTTACATTTAGTCCTAATGAAATATATGATTCATTTTAGAGACAAAAATGATGGCTTGAATTTTGTTGATTAAGAAAATCCCAAAATGATATGGAATATACTAAACAAAATACATACCGATTTCATCCTGCTAAGCATGTCTGCATCATGTGTATCTGTGCCACAAATACTGATAACTTCTTTCCTTAATATTTCCTGCCATCAGGGTTTATTGAGAGCAAGAACACTGCCCAAGTTGTGCAGAGGAGCATTTAAGAATTAAACATACCAGATCATCTGGTCCAGATGTATAGTTCTTATGTTTGTGTTGTAGGCTTGTAGCTAAAAAATGATGCATGTCCATCTGACCGTAGTTATAAAGATGACAAGATTGCTTGGAATTATACTTGTGCTCCTGCATCTTGTTTGCAGGAGCATGCTTCTATTGAAGGATATGCACAAATAGAATTGCTTTTAGGGATCTTCTTTGATATGGAATCCAACATAATTTTATATATAGCAGTTTATTTAAGGATTAATTTTGAGATGTTCAGAAAAAGATGATGTCTTAGATTGAGGGGCAAGTAATGGACGTCAGACGTAATCAATGAAATCTAATTTATGGGAATATTACCGCCTCCGCCTCTTGAGTGTGTATGTGGTTCCAAGAATCTGAATATTGTGTTCTTTTGGTAAAATTGTTTTGATTTTCTATGCCTTGGTTAGTTTATTTGTTTTTTTGGGCTTTTTGCCCACACCATTTGGTATCAAAACAAAGTTCTGATTTTAGTGGCGTTAGTTGAGAGGACCAGAATTCTCAAAATGACCGCCTACTATCCGATATTTACATTCCTAGCAATATATAACCACAGAGACAGATTGGTATATGCCTAATAAATTGATCTAGCAACAAACCATTTTACAATTGTTTCTTTAAACATTGGCCTAGGAAGAAGACAAAACCATTAAGGGATCTCCTTTGATGTTATCTTGAGGATTTGTATCTCAACTGTGATTTCCAGCTCTCATGTATCCTTGTACTCTTATTGAACGACTTCTCTCGAGCATAAACCATGTCCATAATGCACTTTCTCAAAGTTAATGTTTCTTCTCTTTACTTTAGATTGATGGTCAGCTAGGACCAACTTGTTCCCATGGACTCTGTGGTTTTCGGCAAGCGATTCAATGAATACCATGAGCCTCTTCATGGATTTAGTTCCTAGATAGATTACATTTATGAGTCGAAGCTATATTCAGATTGAATTCTATACTTGTAGGAATTTTACTAATTTTATATTATTTATCTTGCAGGTTTCACTTTTGCCTTTTAGATCAATTTGAAAATTTCAATTGTGGAATATTTATTGAGATGCCAAAACACCGCATCGGGAAGAAAAGATCAAGACAAAATGATCTATCATCATATTTTCAAAGATCTCAATCCAAGGATCCACATTCTCTTCGTGCTCCAAGCTCTTTTGAGCAACCTATCACCGAAGAGATCTCAACTCTGTGAGAATGCATCTAATATCCAAATAATAGATATGGAAATATGTTCTCCGTGATCAAAGTGAGATAAATGCATTTTCACCATAAATTGGCAGTATAAATGTCAAAATATTTCTCATTGAAAAGAACAACAAACCAATTCACTAAAAGACAAAATAATGGGAAATAGGGAGAAGCTTCCAACCAGATTGGGTCCAGTCTCCATTGATCAATTACCTCCACAAATGAGAAATATAAACCAAAAGTTATATGCAATATATGTAGCAAACTTCATACCTAATGACATTACAGAAGCGAAGTTAGATACACTATAGCTATGAAAGGTGTAAGAATTTTTTATAGATGGCGCAGGAGAAATCTATTGGTCCGATGGAAATTCATGAAATGTCGACATACAATATGTCAAGAATGGCAATGAATATTTTAAGGTTAAAGCAAAACTTGGAGGTGTGGAGGAACCATCACATCTCTAATCGAAAAGACGATGGAAAGAAAAATTTTATCCAAGACAATTCAATTAATAATTGTATTTCACATCTTATCTAAAGGGCTTCCTATGACAGATTATCCAGATTATATGAAATATCTATCTTTTCTTCAAATGCCAAACTCTTTCCATCTTCTCATTGGTTTAACGAGTGGTTGGGAATGGGCAAAACATCTAGCCTGAAGTAGAAAAGATGATATGAAAGAGAAGATTGCAAGTGCTAGGGTTTTGTCATTGTATTTGGATGAAGTTACAACTATTGATAATACTTCATCGATTTGTATGAGTATTTATATGGTTAATGACCATATTAGGCATTCCTATTCACTGGGGGTTCATAAACATTTGGAGAATTCTACACCAAAATATTTATGAATTTGTTAATAATAGTTTGAATGAAAGTGTGGTATGGATCCTTTAATGATCGCAAAAAACTTGGTATGTGTTGATGATGGAGCATCAAGAATGCAAGGACAAAGGAATGGCCTTTGTGTTAGACTACAACTATCAACTTCACCATTTATGGTTATTATTCATTGTATGGCTCATAGGATGAGTCTTATATTTAAAATATTAAGCAAGTTTCCACCGGTTTCAAAAGTTGAAGATCTTGTACGAGAGGCTTATGCATATTTTTCTTGTAGTCCAAAATGATTTTCAGAGTTTAAAAATTTGTTGACGGTGTTAAAAATGGAAACAAGCTATTAAAGGATGTTGATACAAGATGGATCTCATTGAATGGACTAGCTCAAAGATTATTTACTGAGCAAATTACCTTGTAGGTGATATGAACATCGCTTCAAAGCAGATAAAGCTCCTTTCAAGATCTCTTTCAATTAACTCCACATTATAGAGACACATTAACATTGGTTGAATTCCTTCCATGCTAGATGAAATGAATGTCCTCGTGAAAATGTTTCAAAGTCGTACATGTATATTGTAGAATACACAAATGCAAGAAATTTGCATGCCTTTCATTGGAAAATTTGTATACAATGCCAGAGTCTTTCACAAGTCCACGATTTACAAATTGGACTACAATCATTGATATAGAAAATAATTTAAAATTATTTGAAGTTTGATGAAAAAAGGGATAATTATGTATGGAAGCATGGGCATATGGTTCCTTTTCATTATATTGATAAGACAAGACGAACACCAAAGAGCGCCATGTGTCAAGAGACCTATTTGACAATGTTGTCATTTTAGTGAGACACAACTTGATAGAATTTGCAAAGTCATTGTCATCGGATAAGAACGATTCCTCGAGATGAATTGTTGGAAGCCATGTCTGTGGTGTACTGGTCATTGGAACAATTTTAAAATGTCAACCTACTTTAAAACGTGATTTTGTGGCAAAATTAAATACTTTGATGGACCACTTTTGTAAGAAGGTCAAGATACATGGAGAAATAGTTGAAGGTATTTTGGATCAAAATTGTTTCAACAAGCCAAACAATGTGGAATCAATTTCAGCTTTGAGAATCCTCTAGAATATGGTGCAATAACAAGATTATGGACTATTTAGGTGCTAGCCAACATTTTGCTGAAAATATATCTGAATATTTCAAATTAGCTGATTTGTGTCAAACCATGATTTTGGGATCAAGGGAGGATGAGAGAATGTTTTAGTGCACTGTCATATTTGAAGTCAAAGTTGAGGAATGAGCTTGATAAACATATGGATATGTTTAAGATTATATAACAAAGCAGACATTTCCAATTTCCATGAGTTGAGCAATAGCTCTGGCTTATCCGACAGATAGAAGTGAGAAACAATATAATGCCTCTAATGAACTTGACAATGAACATAATTCTTTGGAGGCTCATAATGATAATCCATCCGAAGAGGTCTTGTCTGTGAGTGAAGAAAATGAGCACCAAGAAGAGAACTGGGGAAATTGATATACCACAACATTTGGTCTAATCCAATATATATGAGGGTAGATTTGTAGATTGAAACACCCATTGTCAATTTTGGTGACTTTGCTATAGCAGACGTAGTGAACTTTAGCAGACATGGTGAAATGTTGCGTGAAAAATGTTGGTGTCAATTTTGGCTTCCATTTTACTACACATGCAAATGGAATGTTTTGTGAAGTCCATCTGTAGATTGAAAAACTTGTTATTTGATTGGATTATGTAGCAGACATGGTGAAATGTCTGCTACAATAAAGTTAACTAAAATTAACAAAGATCATTTTGTTTAATTGGCCTATGCAATTGTTTAATTGGCCTATGCAAAATGCTTTTTGTTAATTTTGGTTAACTTTTATTAAAGGCATATGGTGAAATGTTATGTGTAAGTCCATTTGTAGATTGAAACACTTGTTGTTTAATTGGCCCCATGTAGAAGATGTGGTGAAATGTTGTGATAAGTCCATTTGTAGATGCAAACACCTTTTGTTTAATTCATCTATGAAAACTATTATTTGTAGAAATATAACAGATGTACTGAAATGTTTGTTGACTTTATTGTAGCAGATGTAGTGAATGCTGATGTTGGTTGACTTCATTGTAGCAAATGTAGTGAAAGTTGACAATGTTGTGAACTCCATTTGTAGATTGAAACACATTTTGCAATTGGCCCATACAAAATGCTCTTTGTCAATATTGGTCGACTTTAACAGAAAGTAGATGGTGAAATGTTGTGAAGTCCATTTGTTTGTCTTAACACCACCTCGCTTAAATATTTTATAAGATTTTATAATTCATGAAAGATCTGCCAATATTTTAAGGAAGATTTCATAATCAAGTTGAAAATATTAATTTTTAAAAGATTATATAATTGACTAAAATATTTGCCAGCAAAATTATATATACATTTTAAGTTATTGATAAAATAGCCCTCAATTTTTTCCTATGTATCATGGGACTCACTTTCGCCCATTTATTATACATATAAATTTAGGGGGGGTTCTTAAAATCACCCCTGGTGTAGAGATTATGCCCTCTTGCTTGTTTAATGGGCTACCAGAATGTGTGTCTCACACATGTGTCAAGCATGAGGTCAAGCTATGAGAGTGTAGAGATTATTCCCTCTTTCTTGTTTAGTGGGATATGTGTGGTAGTGAACTTTAGAAAATTATCAAGTGCTCAAGGTGATACCTATTCTTTAGAGTTTCAGGTATAGGATGAAGTCTTGTATTTCCTACCCATATGCAGAAACCTAAAAAAAAAACAGTTTCACCCGACTACCAATTGCAAAATGGTAGCCATAGTTACTTTTCCTAGTTTTTTACACGAGTTCCTAGAAGAGGGATGTGGTTACCGTACTTGATTTTGATTCATAACATCTACCTTATATCCCCTAGCGGGTGCTCATATTCATGAGGGTACTTACACATTGGGTTCTTGTTGCTTGAGGGTTACCATAACTCTCTCACACCTTCTCTAGTTGGACCCGTGCTCTCATCATTCGAGGCAGACTTTTAGAAGGCCCTTTGTTGGAGGGGCCTAGTTAACTAGCCAACTATCCCAAAGGATCAACCAATGTAAAGAGTAAATTGATTGTGAAGCTTAATTGACTAGGTATTTGGGTTGGTTGATCACTTGATCGATTTGACTGACCAAGGTAGTTATCGTAGTTTCAACTACCTTAATTTGTTGTAAATCTATAAATAGAGATGGATATGTAATGCAAGTGGTTATTGATGATCATATAATAAAAAAGAATACTTGTTGTTAGTTCCACCATCACTTTCTTCTCTTCCTCTGTTTATGTATGCATGCATGTATATTATTGTGTTGTATATTATGGTTATTTGACTACTGATCTATATTGAATCACTATATTATTTTTCATCTATCTTGATGCTTTCACAATGGGAAAAAATGGAGGAATTATCTTGCAGGGTCATTTTAATGGCAAGTCCCAGTTTCAAAAATTGGGGTTTGAAACCTTCTAGAGCCATTTTTAGGGTTAAAAATTTCCTAGCACTTGTTTATACCCCTTGAATCTATTCTACACACCATGACCTTACCAATGGTGCAAATATCATGTCAATCAGAGCCCATAAGAAAAATTTATGCCTCCCACAAGTTGACCTATTGTGTTGACCACCATGCTACGAGAGGATTCCATGTCAACCCCCATTACTTATGCATATGGGGATAGCCACATGTGTAATTTCAAGAATATTCTAAAAGGTCCAAAATATTATCATAGTTGTTAAGAACCCAATACTGAATACAAAAGCATCACAATAGATATAGAAGAACAATATAGAAAAACACCACTTTATTATATCAAAACCCTTGAGGTAGGGAAACACCATACAATGAATCCTATTATGGAAGGGATCCTCTCCTGTTCACTTGCCTCTTCGAGGGGGCTTCCTCCCATTGAGATACCACTCCAAATACAATATTTCTCTTCATGTCTCATTACATTGCTTGAACCCCTTTATATAGTTCTACCATCACCTAAGAATATTCTAGAGGAGGAATCTTCTAGAAGTAGAACCTTCTAAGAAGTCCTCTTACATTTATTATATCTAATTACCCATTTATTATATCTAACTACCATAATGGGCCTTATTTAATAATATAGTGGACCTAGTCCACCTTACATTGAATGACCTCTACTATTATCACTATGGGCCCTCTAGGCCCCCCCACTACCTCTCTAGCTACCTTACAATAGTTGAGGGTTGAGGAAGTCAAAACCCTACCCCTAGATGGCTTTCATGCCATGTTAAATATCGGGATGCTAGGAGGAGAAAGGGTTCCATTCTTTAGCATTGTATTTTCTTCATAGTTGAGCAGAGCACCCAGGAGTGGTGTTTCAAGAGAATAATAGGGGACGATATATTCTGTAGAAGCCATATATGCCAGAATGTCAAAGAAAACTCCATAGAGAGTTCCTCTTTCTTTGTACTTGCATTTGAAGAAAAGAGAGTAGAGCAACCTCACCTTCTAGTTGGATTTTATCCCATATTGGGTTTCCCAAGTTATATCTTGTGTTTATTTGTGGATGGCATGTGCTTATTTTCTTTTTAATCCATTTTTCACATTTAATCTATTTCATACATTTTAAGAAGAAAACCAGTAATTACAGAATCTAAGATCTAAAGGAAGTTAACCTTCACAATAAATATTTTAGTATTTTATTAGATCTATTGTGATGAACTTTTGAGTGGAATATCCATGGAATTTTACAGATCATATTGGCATCAAAGCATGGTTTATTAGGGTATCTGTGGAAAGTTGTAGGGATCCAAGAATCACTTTAAGAAGAAATTCACAAAACCATATCCATGGTCAACGAGTCTATTCATAAAAACCCTCAAGATCTAGCAGAGGAGAGATTTGTGAGGATGAAAGAGAAATTCACTGACATATCTTGCAATATGTCCGTCCTCGTGGAAGCTCTAGCAAGTAAGCTTGTACTGTTTGGAGAAGTTGGAGATTTCAACTCAGAGATCAGAATAGATGAGAAATTGGGGGGGTAATGAAGACCCCGAAAAGGAGTCACAGAAATAACTCAAGAAAGAGAAGTCGAGTTCTATTACCATAAACCCTTCACAGTCCTTATTCAATATTGAAGCAAAAGTGGACATAAATCCATACCAAGGTGAGATTGATGCATTAAAATTGAATCATTGGTTGCAAAAACTAGAAGTTTATTTCAACATTCACCATATAGATGAAGAACAAAATATATCATTTTTCAGACTGAAGTAGAGGGCCATGATTTAACCTAGTCAAAAATCCATACAAAAACACTTAGGCTTAAGGGTGATCCTCTATTAACTAGATGGGAGGAATTCCAAACCCTCATCAAGTTCCAATTTTACCCTATCGAGTATGTAGAGGACCAATCGATCCAGTGGCACTACTTCAGGTAGAAGAAAGGGAAGAGTGTACAAGAGTAAACCATTGAGTTTAGAAATATGGCCATCATGTTGGTTATCTCTCCCAAGAACCCAAATGCACTCCTCAATTATCTGGGAGGTCTACATATCCATCTATGAAATAAAGTGATTATTTTCATGCCAAGGACAATGGGCGAGGCATGTGTATAGGTACAATATCTCGAAAACATAGGCCACAAAGAATGGAAGCCAAACAATTCCAAGTAGAAAGAGCACCAGGAAGCTTCCAAGGAGGGGAAGAATAAGTGGAAATGGGGGAAGGATAAGAAGACAACAACCACTACACATCAGTGCAAGGATGCTAGAAACCATTGTAACCATTACAATATTGATGGGAAAACTTAGGAAAAGTGATGGATACTACATTCAAAGATAATGATCCATATTATATTGAGAATGAAATGAGATACAAACAAAACTATATCAGAGAAGACATATGTATAGTGTAGCCCAACTTTTATTAATGAATAAAATAGCAAAATACTATAGACTACAAACTCACTAGAATGGTGGTAGATTATCTCTAAAGAGAAAGAGATGTCATCTACGCTTATTTTAAAAACAATGTTACAAGAGGCCGAAAGAGTGATCTTGTTGTCTACATTATGAAGGAATAATATTATATTCTTTTACAATGGGAGGGCCCATATATATAGTACTTATGGATTCCTTTTCCCTCGAGAGTCATATTGTTTCACTTATTTTAATATTATTATATGTTCCATTTTCTTTATCCCATTTTAAAAATACCACGGGTTAAAAAAAATAGGCTCATAAACCACTATTGGGCTCCAGTTTTGTCATATTTTCCGCCATACAAATACTGATCCGGATTATTTTCGGCATGAAATGAGAGCAGAGATATAATAAAGAAATGCACAGAGATATTGCAGATATTCAATAATATAACATAAATGTATAAGAGATGCAACCATAAACACAGATATACAGTAATATACAATTTATATTAATCAAAGAAATGTACAGAGACTGTAAAAATACAGAGTGAAAGACTCGCTAGAATGGTGGCAGCTTATCTCTGAGAAGAGATGTGACGGCTAATCGCATTCGCAAGAAGATGATTACAATGAGGCTCGGAAGGCCTTTTTACAATAGATGAGAATTCCAAAATTCCTAGACATCCAAAAACCTAACCCTAGGAGATGAAGCGCCAAAAGTCATGTGGGCCCCATTTGGGTAAGTTAGTACATCAACTTCCCAGGGTCGTAACTTTTGCATACGATCTCTGTTTTAGGTGTGTGATAGCTCGTTGGAAAGGTATCCTTGAGGAGATTCATTTTGGGGGCTCAATCATGCCTTCGAATATCATTAAGAACCTCGATCTCGAAAAAACTTCATTTAGGTCCTCAAAATGGCCCCATAAGTTAAAACCTGCTAAAAATAGTAAATTGCCAAAATGGCCAGAAAACTATTTTGAGCCGTTTGGAAAAGGTGGGTGGCCACCGATATCCACCTGGATCAAATACACTTATCATTACACTTTCTCTCTACATTTCGTCCATAATATATCCCTAATTACACTATAAACCTCCATTATCTCATGTTATTCATCCTATGTGGTTAATACATAATTTTCCACAATTTTAGTGATTAAAATGATGATTATACAATAGTTTTGATGATGATGGTTTAATCCTATGTTTCTATGTCCAAAAAATATGTTCCCGCACTGGAATTCATCTGATACTCGCACTAGAGGTCATGCAGTACTCACACTCCAAGTCATCCGGTACCAGAAGGTTCTACAGTTATCTGGTACCTGCACAGTCATCTGGTACTCACACTCCATGTCATTTGGTACCCACACTCCATGTCATCCAGTACTCACACTCCATATCATCCGATACCAGAAGGTTCTATAGTCATCCAGTACCTGCACAATCATCCGGTACTCACACTCCATGTCATCTGGTACCCACACTCCATGTCATCCAACACTCATACTCCATATCATATGATACTCAAAATTCATCTCATCTAGTACTAGAATGTTCCAGAAACCATCCAGTACTAGAATGCTCCAGGTCATCCGGTACCAACATCAACAACCGTCCGGTACTCGATTATAGTCGAAAATTCGGCATGCTTCTAGAGGAAAATCGAGGACATGGGTTTTGTCCAGAATGACATCTACATGTGGATATGTGGGGAGGAATTCACCCAGATCGCATGTGTGGACCTCCATCTCAGGGGGAATGATTATGCAAAAATTAGTAAAAATCTCAAATTGCCAACTTGTGCCTCAATTTTCGTGCAACTTGTATCATATCTAGAAATTATAAGATATGGGTTTTGTCTAAAATACGACACTTTGAGTAATGTATAGGTAGTTTTTAAAAATTCGAATTGGTTTGGAAGATATGGGTGGATTCCTAACTGGAAGCTGCCCAAATTACAATAAAACCCAGATTTTTGTGATTTTGCTCTAAAATTTGTAAAATTGGTTTCAACCAAAATATGAGTTTGGAGGATTCGGTTCTATCATTTCCCTTTGGAATTCATGTATAAATAAGAGCTTCATAGGGATGAGGAGGAGCCATCATTATTATTTAAAATTTATATTTGGGAGAAATTCATCATATTAGAGACATGAAATTGATGAGTAGAATGTTGTAATCAGAGATTTTGATTTCTAATAAACAAGAACAGTTCATGGTTGAGATTTGATGCATCATTCCAGTTCTGATCTGAATTAGTCTTCCAGGAGCATGCCTAGGTCGGGTAGGGCCCCTCGATCTGGGTATGTCCCTGTTGCTATTTATTTTGCTAATTAGTTTATGAATTTGATTTGATTTGATTTCTTTTGCTAATATTCAACAATTGGATTCTGCAATTGGTTTCATCAACAACTCGAATTGATGCCTTTCCACTCAAAACATCGTCATTCTGCATTTAACCCGAATCATACTCCCTTCACAAGCTTCTAATATATGTGTTTTCATGCTGCTATATTTTTGTGCTTAATGATTATTTGACCAATGATTCATTGCTTTGTGCCTTTCTTTAATTATGCCCTTTCATGCCTGATTACTTTTCCATCTATTTGTTGCTCGCATTATTAAATAGTGTTTTTCCTTCCTAGCTGTGTCAAATCCATAAAACATAGTTTTGATCTTTAGTTGGATATTTGAATTCATTTACGAATAGAAGACACATAAACATAGGTTCATAACTGCACTTATTATTTACAATTTAGAGTGTGTGCCATCCTTCATGACATGCTTATAGATTGATTACCCATGCATGGGCATTTATATTTGTTTATGAGCAAATCACCCCTCTCTTTTCTTCATTCTTTGCACCCAAAACTTGCACATTAACACAGACCACCCATTATGCATCTATTCATTTTCATTCATCTTCTTTCCTTTCTTGGTTGATTGCAAATCCTCTAAGTTAGACAATTTTCACTAAGAATCCATTTCATTTTTTTCAACCATGTTTCCATCTTTTTATTTGACTGTGTACATTTAACCTTTTGAGTCAACTATAGAATCATTCATCCCTTTTTTATGATTATTCTTTGTTGAGTTCTATAGTGTACATTGAAAATTCTATGTTCATCTCTTCTTAACCCATCTAACATTCATCTTTCTTGAAAGAGTTGGTATTTCTTTTCTATCGCATAAGAATTTCAATTCTTTGCTTTACATCTCTACAATATATTCTTTACTTATTCCTTATCCTTCTTCTCCATGATTGATGCATCTGACTCTGGAAGATTTCGAGTTTAGATTCATTTTGCATCCTTGTTTGATTGCCTTTTGCTTAAGATTGATTTTGGATTTCTTTCATTAAATTTCCTACAGTTTGCTTTCAGATTGCTTTATTTTCCTATACCTTTGAATTCCTTGCACTTTAATTTCATAGAGCTTCAATCACCAATAGACATATTAAAGGTCTGAATCGTGAGATATGACCTTCCCACATTGGAATTCTTCCTAAGGTGTTAGTTTCTATCGTAAATTTCATTTTCATTTGCTTGTTTCGTTTATTGCATTTAAGTGTGGATCAGCTATAGGAAATAATCATTGAAGGACATAAAACTTAAGTAAGCTACTCACGATTAATCACACGAGCATCACCCTGAGTGCATGGAAGACCGTGATCTAAGCCTTTATAGCACTAAGCTATTCCTACGTCCCAGTGATGAATCCTTAGTGTTAATTTCTTGCAGTGTGGGTTTGAAGATTGTTTACCGGCTTTAGATTAGGTTAGACTAGGCTTTGATCCTGGGTTTCATGCACCCGCACCTCGAAGCTTACGATTCCCGGTTGATAATTTAATGTGGGAATTAATAGTACATATATTTATCCCAACATATTGACACCGTTGCTGAGGAGGTGCTAAAGGGATTAGAGCATAGGTAAGTTGCTTTTATTTCTCCAAAGCGTTGATTGTTCCTTTCATGCAAGTGTGTTTCTTTTCATGCAAGTGTGGTGTTCTTTTAAGGATGGCCTAAGGTCAGAGAGAAGATGGTAAGACATGAGGGAAGAGTCCATCCATCCACTTTAGTGGGGTTGATCCAAAGTTAGGTTGTCCTCTTCCTTTTAGTAGTTAGAATTTGTGTTTTATTAGAATTAGCCATTTTTTTTTATATATATGAGAAGAGAAGCTAACTTGTGTGAACAGATAACTTGGTGACAACAGGGTCCTAGTAGCACAGTGGCACTTCGAGTATATAATTGGTTTTCTTACATTTTATTTTAGTTTGCTTCTCTTTATTTCTTTAGGATTTTAAAAAGTTTTTGGGTGTTGTAAGAACCCCTATTCCATGTGTGAGATAGGACCTATCAACCAACAACATGGATTCAAAGATGATAATGAGTTTGGAAGAACTCTCTCAAATCAGTTTGGATCTCTTCTTCTCAGGAAGAGCACTTCTTGACAACAGTCAGGAACCTATCTACTTCTACAAAAGACATAGAATAACCAAAGTCCTATGAGCCATGCCTATAAGAATATCGAGAAACCTTCATTGATCAATTTGACCTATCTACTAAGGAGATTGAAGACTCATGGACCATATCTAGTCAGGAGAAGCCATTAGAACATGAGATCAAGGATGCTAAAGAAAAGAATACACATAGTGGTTTCAATGAAGAGGTGAACCAAAGACACCATGATTATATTGAATGTTGGTTCCAGGCGACTGTCAGATTGCACCACCGCTCTCTTCTTCAACAACTCTTCACATCATATTATTCAAAACTGTTGGTTCATTATGTTCGGGTACTTATTAAAGTATATCATATAAACTTAAATGTGAGTATATTTATGATCCTGTTATGCACATGGCTTCATTGGAAATATTCATATACTTGAAAATGGGTCTTTTCTTAGGTAAGGTAGGATAATAAATAAATAAATGTTGCATGTAGTTTTTAGTTTGGTGCAACATCACTTTTTATGTTTTTTTTAATAATTGTAGTTGTTAGACTGAGAAACGAATCTAAAGGGAGTTTGTTGCCCCAAAATTTTCAATATGTTTTTCAAGTTGATAGTGAGATTTTTTTTCCAAGTTTTCTAAATAAATCAGGCTATGATGATTTCTTGGAGTTTTGCAGGTGTCGTCTTTTCGGCTGGATTGGGAGAACATCTTCATGACTTATTCAGGGAAGTAATTGCAATTCTTTTAGTTCTATTGTTTCGTTAAAACTGTCCTTTATTCTAAACCTTTATTACCTAAAACCGTTTTGGAACAACTAAATCTCTTTTTCTACTACTTCCTTAATTTTCTTTTTCTTTTAAGAACGTTCTCTGACCTTTATTAGTTTTTCTCTACTATTTTTCTGAACTGTTTTTTTTGAAGAAATTTATAGTTTAGGTAATTATTAATAATGCAAAACTAAAAAGAAAAGAGTTCAATCATCAAATCCAAGACCTCTTGACATAACCAATCATTTTCAGTTCTTTTAGATTACAAAATTTCATATGATTTATTATAGCAATAACTCATAACCTTGTCTTTAATTATACCATTGGATTACATAAAGTTAAAATTCCATATTATGGGGCCCATAGGCAGCTAGTACAACCTGATCTAATATAAAAGTTGGTCATTAGAGCATCCTTATTAAAGAGTAGCAAGAGAGTGCATGAAGTTTCTACCCATGGGAACACCACTTCTTCACCCCTGTGAACATCACCCGATGCAATGAGTGCTAAGTGGGTTATTCAAATCATGAGAATTATTGGGCAGTTGCGACTAATACTCATGGATATGGGTCATAGATTAATGACTTACTCTACGTAGTTAATCCAAAAAATGATATCTAATATTATAATCTTATATGGAGAAGATGAACTCGGGGGCTAGAGGGACCTTTAGGTCATTCTATCATGGCCTCATCCACCACACATTAAGTAGGTTTGACCATGATATGTATTTGGACTAAATATGAACACATAAGTCTATTTTTCATGCGAGCAATCTTTTATGGGAAATATATAAAATATCTTCCAACCCAATACCATCACATCCCGTGAAAAGGTTTTCAAAGATGCTTCCCCATTCACCCATGTGAACACAATATATAAATTGTATCTTAAGGGTAAGGTTTGGGACAAGAGTCTTTGATGGAAAATGGGTGTAAGAGGCTAACCCACCGGGATACATAACAGGTCTGCTGGCAGTGGGTACCGGCATGTGGCCGTATGACTAGGCAAACCCATCAGGGTATTGAACATGCTCGTGGGCAATGGGGCATTCTTCCTAGGGAGGATATTTCTTAGTTGTCAAAATTACCCTATTGGAGTACTGAACAAGCTTGTTGGCAATGGGTTCTGATTTTTATATGCCTAATCTATATTTGTTTGTATGAACGATATACTTGTGTAAATCATTAAGAAGAAGCATGCATGGTTGAACTAAAGGTTAAATAAAATCCATTTGTTTTCCATTTGAGAATAACCCTAAGTTCACCTTAAGACCCTATCATCCAATTTATACTATATCTAAGATGCATTATCTTAAGAGTGGTTCCATAATCTTAGAAGTCTAATATACTCAACTATGAAATTCATCTTCATTACTTGAATGACTGTAAATCTTTTTAGAGTGAAAAATGTTGATAGGTTTCCTATGGGGTTTTCATTTGTTGAGACTGCTAATACTCTTTTATTTTTCTTCCTAAAGGAGAAGAACAAAATCCCTACTCTAATTTATACAGGGCTCTCTAAACATAAGTTATGCTAATCTTTTGATGAATTTTGTTTAATCAAGGAAATAAAAATATTTGCTATAGAACGAAAAGATGATTATACATTTTTGTGGGTTATGCTTGAATTATCTCAGTTAGTCATAGAGGGGGGATATTCATAAGTGATCTTCGAAAATTGTTCAAATCTAAATTGTCAAAATGTGACATTGGATATACTTCATGTTATGATCAATTTATTATACGATCTTATAATTTTTTCTCTGTGTGGATAGGATTAGTACTCATGGACTTTGTGCCCACAATTCACTAGCAGTTCTTAGATTTCTGTTCTTAGAAACTCTTAGATTGGTATCAACAAAAGTTGACAGCATTTTTTTTTCTTGTAGCCGCATGCCACTTAGTCTTAAGCAATTTTCATTAGGACATGCAAACTATTAGGTTTGGGGGAGATCTCCAGATCCCTTCCAGATCTTCAGAGTCTCTCTTCAACATCTCCAACATCTTTAGTTCATCTCAGCCAGTTTTTTTCATGATCCAGTAGATCAACTTTTGTTCTCTTAAGCTCTCATCATATTTTGTGCAGATCTCATCAAATTCATTCTCTTCAGTAGATCTCATCCTTGCTCTGCCTCATCTTCAAATTTCAATGGTCCAAATCATGGTTCCACAGATCTTTCATCCTATTTTGCATAGTTTCCACTTCAATGTACATTAGGTAACTTGAGGTAAAACAAGTATACATCTCTTTTATTTACTAAAAATTTGGAAAACATGATGCATAACCACTATTACCTGCTCCACTATACGTTATTACCACTTAGAAAGTACCATCACAACCACTCAATAAACCTTCCACTTTCACTTCACCAGTCATAATGAAAAATATACTATGATGATAAGACCAAGTAATGAAAAGGAAATATGTGGTATACAAATACAAAGAAACTTTTATAGTGTCTTCTCTTCGTACATCATAAAGCATTCTTAATTCATATCAAAGAGGATGAAGTCATTGTTGCATATCCAAACAAAGAAGCACAAAGTAAATATTGGTCTTAAAATTGATGTAAGATACAAAGTATAAAGATGTCCAAGTTCATATGGCCACCATCACCAACATTTTCTCCATATTCACACCATTCACCATCACTGTCATACCACATCCACTGCTTGTCCTCCATTTTTATGATAATTTGTTTTCTTTATCTGTGGTAGTTTCCAAAGTGTCTCTCCACAAGAACCAACACCTACACAAAAGAAACAATGTCACATAAATCTATAAGCAAAGTATCATAAGTTATTCACCTTGTTTCCATGAGGACATGCAACTCCTTGGGTTTGAAGGTGTGTTGGGATCCAGTTTTTCATATTTTTTTCCATACATATACACTCATCATTACACCTTCTCCCCGCATTTCTTCCATAATATATCCCTAATTATACCATAAACCTCCATTATCTCCTGTTATTCATCCTCTGTGGTTAATACATAATTTTCCATACTTTTAGTGATTAAAAGGATGATTATACAATAGTTTTTTTGATGATGGTTTATTCCTATGTTTATATGTCCAAACAATATGTTCCCACACTAGAATTCATCCGGTACTCGCACTGGAGGTCATCCAATACTCACACTCCAAGCCATATGGTACTAGAAGATTCTACAGTCATATGGTACCTGCATATTTATCTTGTACTCACACTCCATTTCATATGATACCCACACTCCATGTCATCCAGTACTCACAATCCATATCATTCGGTACTATAAGGTTCTATAGTCATCTGGTACCTGCACAATCATCTGGTACTCACACTCCATGTTATATGGTACCCACACTCCATATCATTCGGTACTTGCAATTCATATCATCAGGTACTAGAATGTTCTAGAAACCATCTGGTACCAGAATGCTCCAGGTCATCTCATACCAGCATCAACAACTCTTCGGTACTGGATTATAGTTGAAAATTTGGCATGCTTCTAGAGGAAAATCAGGGACATGGGTTTTGTCCAGAATGACATCTACATGCGGACACATGTGTCATAATTCACCCATATCTCATGTGTGGACATCCGGCTCAGGGGGAATGATTATGCAAAAAATATTAAAAATCTCAAACTGCCAACTTGTGCATCGATTTTCGTGCAAATGGTATCATATCTAGAAATTCCAAGATATGAGTTTTGTATTAAATACGACAAATTAAGTAATTTCCTAGAAGTTTCTCAAAATTTGAATTGGTTTGAGAGATATTGGTGGATCTCTAACTCAAATCTACCCAAATTACAATAAAACCCAGATTTTTGTGATTTCGCTCTAAAATTTGTAAAATTGGTTTGAACCAAAATATGAGTTTAGGGGATTTGATTCTATCATTTACCTTTGGAATTCATGTATAAATAAGAGCCTGATACGACTGAGGAGGATCCTTCATTATTATTAAAAATTTGTATTTGGGAGAAATTCATGATATTAGGGGCATGAAATTGATGAGCATAATGTTGTAATCAGAGATTTTGATTTCTAATAAACAAGAACAATTCATGGCTGATATTTGATGCATCATTCCAATTCTTCTCTGAATTAGTCTTCCAGGAGCATGCCTAGCTCGAGTAGGGCCCCTCGATCTGGGTATGTCCATGTTGCTATTTCTTTTGCTAATTAGTTTATGAATTTGATTTGATTTGATTTCCATGCACGGTGTTTCAATTCAGCAATTTGATTCGAAAATTGGTTTCATGAACAACTCACATTGATTCCCTTCGATTCAAAGCATCATCATTCTGCATTTAACCTCAATCACACTCCCTTCACAAGCTTCTAATGTATGTGTTTTCATGCTGCTCTATTTCTGTAATTAATGATTATTTGACCAACGATTCATTGCTTTGTGCCTTGCTTTAATTATGCCCATTCATGCTTGATTACTTTTCTATCTATTTGTTGTTCACATTATTAAATAGTGTTTTTCCTTCCTAGCCATGTCAATTGCATAAAATAGAGTTTTGATATTTAATTGGATATTTGAATTCATTTATGAATAGAAGACACAGAAACATAGGTTCAAAACTGCACTTATTATTTACAATTTAGAGTTTGTTCCATCCTTCATGATGTGCTTATAGATTGATTACCCATGCATGGGAATTTACATTTGTTTATGAACAAATCACCCCTCTCTTTTCTTCATTCTTTGCCCCAAAACTTGCACATTAACCTACACCACCCATTATGCATCTATTCATTTTCATTCATCTTCTTTCCTTGCTTGGTTGATTGCAAATCCTCTAAGTTAGACAATTGTCACCAAGAATCCATTTCATTTTCTTCAACCATGTTTCCATCTTTTTATTTGAATGTGTACATTCAACCTTTTGAGTCAAATATAGAAGCATTCCTCCCTTCTTTATGATTATTCTTTGTTGAATTCTACAATGTACATTGAAAATTCTATGTTCATCTCTTCTTAACCCATCTAACCTTCATATTTCTTGACATAGTTGGTATTTCTTTTCTAACGCATAAGAATTTCAATTCTTTTCTTTACATCTCTATAGTATCATATTTACTTATTCCTTCTCCTTCTTATCCATGATTAATGCATCTGTCTGTGGAATATTTCGAGTGCATATTTAATTTGCAGCCTTGTTTGATTTCCTTTTGCTTAAGATTGATTTTAGATTGCTTTCATTAAATTTCCTACAGTTTGCTTTCAAATTTCTTTATTTTCCTGTACCTTTGGATTCCTTTCACTTCAATTTCACATAGCTTCAATCACCAACAGACATATTAAAGGTCTAACTCATGACATATGGCCTTCCTGTGTTGGAATTCTTCCTAAGGTGTTAGTTTCTATCGTGAATTTCATTTCAGTTTGCTTGTTTCTTTTATTTCATTTAAGTGTGGATCCGCTATAGGAAATAATCATTGAAGGACAAAAAACTTAAGTAAGATACTCACGATTAATCACACGAACATCACCCTCAGTGCATGAAAGACTATGATCTAAACCTTTATAGCACTAAGTTATTCCTATGCCCCAGTGATGAATCCTTACTATTAATTTCCTGCAGCGTGGGTTTGAATATTGTTTTATCGGCTTTAGATTAGGCTAGAATATGCTCTGATCCTGTGTTTCCTGCGCCTACACCTCGAAGCTTACAATCCACAGTTGATAATTTAATGTGGGAATTAATAGTACATATATTTAGCCCAACAACCACCAATGGTAAAACTTAATTAATATATGTTCAAACATCTTTTTATCATTTTATTATTCTTATTTATTTTATTCCTCTCCATATTTCAAATACCATGGGTGTATACCGTGGTTTATCAAAACTACAAGCTCGAAAACGTTGATTCAGTGGAAGAGGTGGATGGCCACCAATATCCACCTAGATCAATCCTCCCCTTTTAGGAAGAAATGGTCCCCATTGTGTCAAGTTCCCTTAGGAGATGGGGAAACTTTTGTTTAATATGAACCTTTGTGATCCACTTGCCTTGCTAAATTAGTTGTCCTACTTTAACAACCCGATAGAGTTGTGTGTTATGTTGGTGGGTGGATATCTTTTGGGTCTCGATGATCCGATCCAATGTAGCTTTCTCAATGCATTTGGGATTGAGTTCGATAGGGGCCAAATGCTTAGCCACCTCCGAGGTGTCTAGTAGAGACAAGTAATATTGTAAGAGAAGTTCCACATTAAATATTGGGTGTAAGCCAAGGAAAGGAGGAATGCTCAATTGAAAATAATTTTCACCCACATCCTTTGTGATGATGTAAGGATCATATTAGAGTGGTATTAGCTTCCTGTGGGGGCCTATGAGGTGATATTTCTACAAGTGCAACCACACCTTATCACCAACCTGAAACTTCTGTGGAACCTGATGTTGGTCATGTCGTTGCTTTTACTTGGCATTAGCCTTTTGAAGGATGTCGTGAACCTGTTGTTGGAGGTGTTGTATCTATTTAAAAAATGTGGTTGCCTGATTTTCCTCGGTTTGAGTGTGGGAGGAATCTATCGGTGAAGATGCGGTAGGAAGAGGTATAGTAATGAGGGCTAATGGTTGGGACCCAAAGAACACCTAAAAGGGGTTTTGGATAATAGAGTTGTGAAGGTATCTATTGTAGCTATGTTGAACATATGGAACCTCATTTTGCACCAATACAACTAGGTAAGGGAGCACTAGGTACCAAGTCAATGGAATTCTTAACTTGGCAGTGTAGAGGCACTCCCATATGTGAAGAAAAAATATATTTGTTCTCCTATAAAATCTTGTCAACTTGCTTCTACTATGTAGAAAGGTATTGGGATGAGGCTGTGGTGGGCACAATGACCTTCCATTCACATTCTAACCGGATCATGAATAAGAAAAACTCTAAGTTATGAGATATTACTTTGTGGCCCTATTTTGTTGAGATCAATAAAATGGAAGTGGTTGTAACTACCTTTGGTACCCTATAGAGCTGACCCCCTAGAGTAATAATAACACTACAGGGCCAAGACCCATCAGCATTGTGATATTTCCAAATATATGGTTGTCCTAAAATAACATCATAGACTTCAAGTGGGGCATCATAACATAATAGATAATATTTGAAATGATTGATTTTGTAGGATAAGTGACATTATTGGTTGATGTGGATTTCTTGTCCTTGGATTAACTATATACTGGTGTACGGTTGGGGGTGTGGCATCATTGGTAGCTTCAATATTTTTATGACCTTCATTGAGATTAGGTTCTTCTGACTCCCATTTTCAACAAAGAAATGTATTGGGGTCCCCTTCACCCACATCTGTGAGTGGAAGAGGTGTTCCTCCTCCTATGGCTTCTCTAGTCCTTCTAGTTGTATTGTTTTGGCCACAATGGTAGTATTGGGTTATACATCAATGATTTGTTTCATGTTATTATGATTTGAATCAGAATCTGAGCTAGGGTTTGATTCTTTTTCTTTGAGATTGACCAACTATGACTATTTTGAGCAAAATTCATCGATGTTGTGCCAAAGGATATTGTGGAATTCACACAACTTTATTGTGTCGTTATTTGACCTCCCATCACCCTTTTTATCTTTTGGAACCTTGGAATAGTTTTCATAAGATTGGATCCCCTTTCTCCGTCATTTGTTTTTCAATTTAGGACTTCCTTTACCATACTTTTGTTGTGGCATATTTGTAGAACCTAACTCGATCTTATTTATCTACTTGAATTTTTTCTTGATTTTAACAACATAATGATAAGCGAATCCTAGTGAGGAGATGTTCAAAAAATCCATCTCTATTTGGATGTACTTGTGTAGGCCACTATGGTACTTCAAAACTAGGTGTCTCTCATAATCTTGAATACCCAACTTTGAGTGTAGGGTATGGAAGATGTTGTTATACTCTAGCACTATCTAGTCTCTCTCTTGATGCAAAGTCATCCATATCATATACTTTTCATCATATCTTCCAACAAGGTACAACTCCTCCTTAAGGACATCCACAAAGGCCACCTTGGTGGGTTCTTTCTTGAATGGTGTATAGTCATCTGTTATGTGCCTCTCCCAGTAACCTTCCCACCAAGATTTGACAATGGGAAGGGATTTAAGGAGTGTGAAGGTGATCTTTTCATTGTCAATTTTTTTTTGAATAGAATAATAATGTTCTAGAATATTCAACCATTTCTATAAAACATTTTCATTTATGTGGCCTTCAAATAAGGGGATATCAAAATTAACTTGTAACTTGAAGGGTGTCACACATCCAAAATGGTTTTTTTTCAAAGATGCCTTGGTAGCCATTGGTAGTCATCATAGGATTTGAGTGAAGTTGTCCATCATATCATTCCTTTGTCATGCAAGGGATTACTTGAACAACATCTTGAAAGGATATCCTACTCCGTCATCTCTCTTTTCTTCCACCATGGGAGGTCACTTGGGTTGGTGAGAGTGGTCGTCCCCTAGAAAAAACAGTTGAAGACCCAACTCTCTATACCCTAACCTTATCGGGGACATGCATTGAGAAATAACGAGCATATTTCTATGATACCACTGATCTAGATTATACTGAGAATAGAAAGAGATACAAACTAAACTATAGCAGAGAAAGCATAAGTACAATGTAAACCAACTTTTTTTAACGAATGCAATAGTAAAATACTATAGAATACAAACTAGATAGAATGGTGGTAGTTGATCTTTGAAGATAAAAATATGTTGGTTACACTCATTCACAAAAATATTTAAAAAGAGGTTGAATGAGTGACCCTTCTGTTTACATCATGAAGGAAGAATATTATATATTTTTACAAATGGGAGGGCCCATATATATAGTACTTACAGATGCATTTTCCCTCAAGATCCATTTCATTTCACTTATTTTAATATTATTATATGTTTTATTTTCTTTATCGTTTTTTACAAATACCATGGGTGAATACCATGAGTTACAAAACCATGTGCTCATAAAAAATCAATGGTAAAAACTAATTAATAGCCATGCAAAAATATTTTTACCATTTTATTATTATTATTTATTTTAGTTCTCTCCATCTTTAAAATACCATGGGAGTATACCATGGTTTATCAAAACCACAAGATTTGAAACATTGATTCAATTGAAAAGGTGGATGGAGACCAATATCCACCTGAATCAGTCCTCCCCCCTTAGAAAGAAATTGTCCCCATTGCAACATGATCCCTTGAAATATGGTGAAATGTTTGTTAAATCTCAACCTTGGTGAACCATTTCCCTTGTTGAAGTAGTTTTCCTTCTTTGACAACTTGATATAGTTGTATGTTATGCTGGAAGGTGGCTTTCATTTGAGTCTCCATTATTCCATCCACTACATATTTCTCAATGTATTTGGTATTGATTTGAATAGGGGACAAATTCTTAGCCACCTCTCACGTGTCGAGTAGAGGCGGGTAATATGGTTGGAGAAATAACACATTAAATAATGGGTGCAAGCCAAGGAAAGGAGGACTACTTAATTCAAAAAAATTTCACTCACAACCTTTGTGATGGTGTAAGGCCCATATCAGAGTGGTATTAGTTTCTTGTGGGGGCCTGTGAGGTGTCTCTACTTGTACTTGGCATTAGCCTTTTCAAGGAAGTGATGAACTTGTTGTTGGAGATGTTGGATTTGATTTGCCTGCATGATTTTCCTCGGTTTGAGTGTGGGATGACTTTGTTGGTGAATATGTAGCAGGAATAGCTACATCAATGGGGGATAATGGTTGGAACCCCAAGCATAAATCAAAGGGGTTGTGTCTAATAGAGCTATGAAGGGTGACGAGCCTCAATATTTCATATCTCAAAGGCTCATTATAGACACATTTTTCACAACGATATGACCCATATTTGATTTTTTTACCATTTTTAATAAATTAAGCCATGAGTACATTTCTATGTTACTTAGTGAATACGTTTTTGAGGTGGAATTTTTTATGGAAATGCTAAAAACAACTGAGAGGGGGGGGGTGAATCAGTTGTTTATGAGCTTAA
>SNQJ01S0000536.1:33168-51810 GCA_010110895.2 Picea sitchensis
CTACTAGAAGGAAGCACCAACTCCCTGAGTATTCCAGCACCAACTGGATGAAAGCACCAACTTCCCGAATGTTCCAGCACCAACTGGATGGAAGCACCAACTTCCAGTTACACAGGCTCCAACCTGAATAACAGAGAAAACCTGTTCTCCCTAGCACCACTTTGCTACCCTTGTTTCTCTGGCTACAACCAGATGGAAGTTACAACTTCCTGTGTTCAAGCCCCCACTTGAACTTCTGAGGACAATAGTCCTCCCGAGCACCTCCCAACCACCCTTAAATATTAAATAATGAATACACAGACAACTTATGCAGATAAATCACTTCTTACCATTTTTACTCTGTTCTGTAACTCTGATCTTCAACAAACTGTTCTGCAATTCTTCTCTTCCTCAACAGGTCTTCTCTGCATCACATTCTTCTATCATTCTGCTCTTTTTCTACTCTTCCTGTCATTCTTGTTTGTTTATCCTTTATGTTTCATTCCATTCTGTATTTCTATTGAAATTTCATACTCAACATCTTCTCCTTTCACCTTTCTCACTGTTTCGTTCTTTTTCCATCCAGAACAACCAACCCAATTCAGTCTCTCTCATTTTCTTTTATACATGTGGGAACAACGTTTCAACTTCCAACTCCTTGGGCAAAATGACGACAACTGTCCAGCCAACCGAAACGCCAAACGATCGACAACTAATTTGCAATCATGAGTTTTACTAACGGATTTGTAACTGAAAGTGTTAAGTGTGTGTGGAAGAATAATAACCCTCCGATCACATTCAAACCTTATCCACACCATTGGATAATATTCATTATTCTTGCCTTTTAAATCAGGTTTCGACATTCTTCATGTTCACTTATCTTTTCACTTATAAATCCCGATACACAAAATTTCATATTTCGATCAAATCAACGATCCAGGTGCAATCTTGACTCAACGGCTACGATTGTGTCACGATATCGCATATCGCGATCTCAGCATTGTTGCAGTGTGTTCTTGTCTCCTTGATATTGTGATTCACGAAACTCTGATGTGGAGTATGATCAACAGTCCAGGTGCRATCTTGACTCAACGGTTGCGATTGAATCGCAATATCGCGTTTCGCGACTTCRGAAGTCTCGTTGTATTTGTTCACTTGCCATTCCATGTTGTGATCCCCGAAACTCCGACACGATCTAGAATCAACGGTCTAGATCATAGCCTGATCTGACGGCTTAGATTGCATCACCATTTCGCATATCGCAAAATCGACACTCCTGAGGTCAAGTGACTTTGTCACTTCAAAGTTTCGATCCCAGATGCCGATGTGCCTCTTTCCACGCGCTAGCCCTGCTGGCTATAGGCCTTGGCCCATATGACCGTCAACACATGACCTCGGTCAAACCTCTCATCGGGGTTTCGGCATTTTTGATGTCACCATACACATGCCTACGGAATTCCCGATCCTCCGATCCCCGATTCTCCGATGAAGGAAATCAATGGTCCAGATCTCATTCTTGCTTTAGCGGCTGCGATCAAATCGTGAAATCGCATATCGCGATTTCGAAGTTTTCGTTGTCAAGTGTATTGGACATTTCAAAGTCCCGATCCCCAATTCTTCGATGAAGCCTTCTGTCGAGCTTCTCCCGGTGGCGCCCGATTGCTGCCATGCTTATCTCCCTCGCGGCTTCTGCAGATATGACGGCTGACGGGTGTCTGCTTCCGATCTGACGGCTCAGATCCTTTCTCCGACAAGAGCTGTAAACTATGGTCCAGATTCATTTTGGATTCAATAGTTACGTTTGAACCATGATCTTTGTTGGAATCTAACTGATACAAACCCATCAATGACAACAACCATTCGTTGTCTGCAAATTTGCCATCAATGAAAACAACTATCAACACGCATTAAGTTGCCAACAATTTTATGTGTATAGTACCCTTTTGATCTAATTCCTATGATAAGGAATGTGTGTAGAATCAAACAAGTCAAACCCCTTGAGGAAAGGAGAATTCCAAGAATCAGGGGACCATGTCCCCCATACACCTCTAGAGAGTTGTCATCCAAGAATGAAGGGACCTTGTCCCCCACCTACCTCTAAGAGCAATGCTAGTTCACTAATGATCACTCCTTGAAAACAATAGTTCGAAAATGATAGGATATTGACTGAGATATGTTGATTCCCCACTTTCCTCCTTAATTCAAATGAATAGGTCATGTCTCAAGTGTATAAATAGACCTCTAGAATAGGGGGAAAGAGAGCCATAATTTTGAATATTATATTGATTTTATTTAATAAAACTTTTGTTGAAGACTTGGAGCTTTTCTCTTTATTTACTATTGATTTTGATGAATTGAAGATGACCTTTTTTCTGATCTTATTATAGTATCTCTAAGGTTCCTTGTGCTTCTTAGGTAGGTCCTACTCAAGAGGGCTCAAGTACCCTGTTGCAATTTCTCTTTTTCTTGCATGTTAATGTGTTATTAGTTAGTATTTTAGTTCTCTTGAATATTAATATAGTTATGCATTGTGATCTCTGATTTTTGTCAAATTGTTATTAACTGTTAGCTTCAACAAGTCTCTTGTAGAAAGAGTTGGTATCCTATTGGGATGCTCAAGGGTGTCTTCTCAAGGATGAAAACCTCAGTTCTACTCATTGGATTTTAGTATATCTTTGTCAATTCTTTGGAATACTTCTTCAATTTTCTTAGGACTCTTTTGGGCATCATGCAGGAGTTTCCTGTAGGTCTGTTACATTTACTATAAAACTATTACAGTTCCTATATAAACTTCCTATAGGGTTGTTTTACTCTAGTGTCTCAATTTATCTCAATTATATTTTCATGAAGTTAGCATTAGATAATAATATATGATATGGATTGATATTAACTCAAGGATTCAGAATAAATTATTTCATTTGGTCTATGCAATAGTTCAACTTCTTTAATGCAATTTCCTATCCTGCAACATAACTAGTTCCATGCTTTATAATAAATTTACTCTCTTCATTGTTTATTATGATTTATTTCATTCCATTATATTAGATCTCATTTATTGAAGATAGTTCAACTGTTCTTTCAATTTGGTGTTCTTTCATTCATGCAATAATTCAAAATCTTTTTCTGCAATTCATATTTCCTGTACAAGTTATACTCAGATTCATGCATTTAGCCCCTTGATCAATCTTATACCTATAATGTAATAAATGCATTCTACATATACTTTTCACAACACCTTTTAGGTTTGTTCTACCCTAGGTTTACAACTAAAGTAACGAGCCAAGGAGGTAGTAGCACTATTTCTGCTATTCCTAGGCCCACTACTTTTTGGCGCCATTGTTGGGGAGGTGCTAAAGATTGCACAAAATTTTAATCATGTTTTATTTTTATGTGACTTGGAGAATTAGGAACTATACCTCAGTCACAATTCCAAACTCACTATAGAATTTATATAGTGTAAAATCCCAAGTGATTTTATTTCGAGCGAGTAATAATAGCTCCTTGTCACATTATTTGCATCTTAGGATTATAAAAAAAATAAAAAAAATAGCTTCATTTCCTTTATCTTTATGAATGAATCAAGATAGATATAGGAAAGGAATTTTTTTACCAAAAACGCCCACCCCAAAAACAAGCCCAAGTAATCCAGAAATTGGTCCTGAAACACTTGAAAGTTTTTGGGAAAGGGAAGCTAGAGAATTTGAAAATATTTCAGAAGAAGGTCAATCTCCCTGGCCGCATATCATGGTTGGTGAAGACGTTATGGTAGAATTATTTTATTTTCCCATATGGGAAGCCAATGGAGAAACTAAGATGAAAAATATTTATCCTTCTAACTTGCCTCATTTCCATGGCCTTGTTTTTTAAGATACTGACACCTTCTTGTTTGAGTTTGTAGTTATATGCATGGCATATGATTATATAATTGATGAACAAAAGATCAAAAATTTTCCTTATACTTTGAAGGATTCACCTTTAATATGGTTCATGAGTCTGGAGGGGAACAACATTACAACTTGAGATCAAATGAAGAACACCTTTAGTGAAAAATGTAAAGACTATTGGAGATAAAGGGACACAAGAGATGGGATCTTCAAAATGACTCAAGGACCTGATAAATATCTAAAATACTTTGAAGAGAGATTTCATCTGAGCTATAAAAGAGCTCACAATTTCACTCTGGATGAGGATTCAATCAAGTTTGTATTTCTCAAAGGAGTGAGAGATGATATCATGGAAAAAATTAATCTCCTATCCAATGGATATATCTACCAAATGGACTATGATTATATCAATAAAATATTCAAAAACCATTCCATATTATCAATGAAGAAAGGTAGAAATGGTAGAGGAATGATATCTCAATCTTCTAAACCTACAATCCATATTAAAAATCAATTAGGAGGGTTAATAGAAGATACAAAAAATGATATTTTGCATTCTTTAGCCATGCATATGGATACTTTTCACATCAATAAGAAACAAGAGGAAGAAAAAAATAAATTAGTTATTTATTACCCTAAATTCACTAAGAGGAATCCTAGGAATGAGTTCCCTCTAGACCTCATAGATGTTTGTGGTATTTATGAAGAAAATCATCCAACTAACAAAATTCCTTGTTTTCCAGGTTTCAAATCTACATTTAGAGTAGCAAAGGAGAATGTGGAATTAGTATACTTCATCAATCAAAAGAGACATGGAGCATCAAGACCCTTCCAAACAAGTCTGAACTTCAATCCTTCTCAAAATTTAGTGCATATAATACAAAAAACTCTTCTCAACCTTGGTATAATCCAAACCCATCTCATTGGAAAAATCCAAATCCATGGAAATATCAAGGGCCACCTATTCCTCTTCCATACCAATCATTCCCTAACATGCCACAAAACAAAAAACCCCAGTGGAATCAACCTCTATAAGGTTTGAGGCCTCGAAATTTTCAACAACCGATATTAATTCCTCCTCTTCCTCAATCCAATAACACTAATTAAAATAGTTTTCCTCCTAAACAACCTCAATTATCTTCTCAACCTATCCCCAATCCTAATAACAAGGAGGTTCAACCTATGTAAAATAATGAACTAACTTACAGACTTACTCCTTAGATGTACAAGAAATTAATCTTAGATCAGGAAAATTCTTACAAAAAGAACCAAAACTCATAAAAGATGTAGAACCTGAGAAAGATGATGTTGTCTTACCTCAACCACAAACTCCACCTTATTGTAAAATACTAAATGAAAAGAAAACCTATATATTTGAAGAGAAAGAACTTTTGGGAGAATTCAAGAGTCTATGTGTCAAAATACCTCTCTTGCAAGGCTTCAAGGATGTGCCCATTTTCAATAGATTTATCAAAGAAGAGTGCATCAAAAGGCCAGGGAGAAAAATAAAGGACACTCGTAAAATAAATGTTACAGGACAACTAGCTGACTGTATGCTTGGGAAGATAATTTCACCTAAGTACTTTGATCTAGGAACCCCTTTAGTGAATGTACGCATAAAAAAAAACCTTGATTCAAAATACTCTAATAAATTTAGGGGCTTCCATAAACGTCCAAGGATACCATGACAAAACTAAACCTTCAAGCATTCTTAAGAGACACCCCGACTATCCTCCAACTTGTAGACATATCCATAGTCAAGCCTAAGGGGATGTTGGAAGATATAATACTCTCTTTAGATTATTGGGAGTATCCTATTGACTTTTTGGTCCTCCAAACCAAGTCTCAATTCAATGGGTACCCTCTTATCTTAGGGATGCCTTGAATGACCACAAAATATGCATACATTGGTTGTAGGGTAAGAAACATGACTATAATTGATGGTCAATCCAAAAAATATATTTTCCTTTATCCACCTACCCAACCTTTAATAACATAAAACCTTCCATTATGGGTAGAAGAAGAAGAATACTTGGTCCAAATCATTGTCTATAATATCTACACAATTAGGACATCCTTGTCTAGTATAAAAATTGACAAGGATACCTTCCTGTTAAATATTTTGCAAAACCAATACTCGTTGAAGTGAAAATAGAAGGCATAAATGATGATATCAAATATGAAATATTTGTTGATAAGAAAACAAAAATATGGGAATAAATATTCACAGATGAAACTGAAGATCCCTCTACCAAAACCATAGAGATCAACCCTGCAAAAACACTCAAAATTAGCACAAAAATTACCAATCAGTAAGAACATAAATTATTAGATGCGCTGAAAAGAAACATTGAAGCCTTTGCATTGGATTATAAGGATAATAAAGAAATCCATCCTTCCATTTGTACTCATCATATTTATATCAAGGAGGACTACAAACCTATTAGGAAGCCCCAAAGAAGGATTAACCCTGCATTGAGGGATATAGTTAAACAAGAATTGTAAAAGTTGTTAGATGTTGGATTCATATATCCAATTTCAGATGGTGAGTAGGTCTCTCCCCTAGTTATTTTCCTAAAAAAGAATGATAAATGGAGGATATGCATGGATTACCAAGAGCTAAACAAAGCAACAAGGAAATATATTTTTCCCTTACCCTTCAATGACCAAGTCTTGGATTTCCTAGCCAGGAAAGAATATTTTTCATTCCTGGATGGATTTAGTGGATACAATCAAATTTATATCAGTCCTGAAGACCAGGAAAAAACAACCTTTACATGTCCCCGAGGCACATTTTCTTATAAAGTCCTTCCATTTGGCCTATGTAATTCCTGAGCCACTTTCCAAAGAGAAATACTTAGCATCTTTTCATAACTCAACCATGATAAAGTAGAGATCTACATGGATGACTTCACCCCTTATGGAAACTCATTCGATCAATCCTTAGACAATATGGATAAATTTCTTCAAAGACGTAAAGAAATAAACCTCTCCCTTAGCAATGATAAATACAATATGTTGATGAATGAAAGGATTGTGGTAGGACACCATCTATCCTCCATAGGGATTGAAGTAAAAAAAACAAAGTCAATATCATCACACTACTACCTACCTCTCTAAAACCAAAGGATATTTTATTTTTTCTTGGACATGTAGGATACAAAAAGAGATTCATCAAATACTTCAGTAAGATAGATTCTCCTCTGTTTACCCTTCTAGCCAAAGATGTATATTATTGTTGGACCTTAATTTGTCATCAATCATTTGAAACAATAAAAGAAAGACTATCAACTGATCTTGTACTACAAGGTCCTAATTGGGATCTTCCCTTTCATATTCATACTGATGCATAAGATAAATATGTAGGATCAATCTTGGGTCAAAATGAAGATAAAAATCTCTATGCAATTTATTTTCTAATAAAAAACTTGACTGGTGTAGAGCTAAACTACATTGTTATAGAAAATGAATCTTTAGTAGTAGTCCATGCTCTCAACAAGTTTAGACATTATGTTATAGGGTATAAAGTTTTTTTACATACTAATCATGATTCCATTAGATATTTGATGAATAAACCTGACATCAATGGTAGAATAATCATATGCATTTTTTTATTACAATAATTTGACCTAACCATTCTTGATAAGCCTAGGAAGAAGAATATTGTTATAGATTTTGTATCGAGGTTGAAAATTCCTAATGAACAAGTCACGATGGATGATCATTTCCCATATGAAAAACTCTTTGAAATATCAACACAACCCCCATTGAGTTGCTGACATAGCCAATTATCTGACAACAAGGAGGTTTCATCAACATTTTTCATACCGAGAAAGATGTAAAAATGTCAGAACAATTACATCCTATACTTGGATAGTAGGCTATCTGTTCAAAATTGGCCCAGACCAAGTCTTGAGGAGATGCATGAGAGAATATGAGGTGCATGATATCCTCCATTCTTGTATGATGAACCATGTGGAAGAAAATATGTAGCAAAGAGAACAACCTACAAGATCTTGCAAGTTGGATACTATTGGTTAACCCTACACAGAGATGCTCAACAATACAACTCACACTGTGATGAATGTCAAAGGATGGGAAATCCTACAAAGAGAAATGAAATTCCCTTATAGCCCCAGGTATCATTGGAACCATTAAACAAATGGGGCATAGAATTTATAGGCCCAATTGATCCACCACATTTTGGCCAATTGATCCATCAATTGATACTAGTATGTACTAACTATCTGACCAGTTGGGATGAAGTAAAGGCTATGAAGGATTCCATAGAGAAAAATATAGATCCAGTCCTCTAAGAATGCATATTTTCAATATTTGGATATCCCATAGAGATAGCCATTAACCAAGGACATCCAGACTTACTGAGCAAATCATGCAACAACACCACATACGTCATTGCATAAAGTCATCACCTTACCATCCACAAGAAAATGGATAGGATGAAGTCATCAACCAAGAGTTGGAAAATATCCTCACCAAAATAATGAGCATGAACAAGAAGAATTGGTCAAATAAACTCATAGAATAAATATAGGCATACAACATCACATGAAAGACTACCACATGGCTTACACCCTTTTAATTAGTCTACGGTAAGAAATCCATTCTCCCTATTGGGTTTGAATACCATACTTTGATGACATCACCTAAATTGGATATGGATATACTATCAACACAGAAAGAAATATTGAATCAACTAAATTCCTTAGATGAGTATAGCATGAAAGCACTCTTCAACATTGAAGTAGTGCAACAACATAGAAAAGATTGGCATGACAAGAAAATCAAGAATGGAAAATTCAAGGAAGGGGACTGGGCCCTATTATATGATTCAATATTCAAGGACTTCAAGGTAAATATTATCACCATGTGGCTATGGCCCTACATTATTGAAATATGCCATGATAATGGTTCTGTCCAGATTAGAACCATGGACGAAGACAGAATCCCCTTGCTAGTAAATGGATTCAGACTAAAATTTTACAATAAGCCAATGACAAGGAAAGAGTTTACAACAACATTTAAGGACAAAATATTGATGTGATTGATAGAATATATTCTCTCATTCCATCCAATTAATGAGACATAAAAATAAAACTAATAAAATACCTAGATGAAAACCTCACTAAGGAATTTATGACAGATATTTGATTGAAAACCTCCATGGAGGCGGTCTCATATTTGAGAAATAAATAATTTTTCTCATCAATAAAACCTCTCAGAGGATTGATGGGGTAGGGAGTTGGTGAAATCCAACAATGACACCTTTGTATCAAGAACAAAAAAAAAGAAGAAAAAAAAAGAGAGAAAACAATAAATTGGTATAATAATATTTTTGTTTTGCGGGTATCAAAGGATTCCATCTGAACAACCATCTACACAGGAAACAAGGAATTAGCAACCAGGAATAACTTAGCAATAATGAATCCTCCACAAATAATAAAAAACAATAAGCGGTCTACAAATTTTCTACACTTCCAATCATTATTCTCCATACATAACACTTTCCATCTTATCATTCATAAATTAGCCTTGTTTCCATTCATTTATTTACACTTTATATTTCCTAAGTTTTCATTTTTAACCCTATGTTTCAATAAGAACGACCTAGAGAATAAAGCTACAAATTCACACAATATCATTTCTCATAAATAAAAGATAGTTTTTTTTTAATAAAATCATCATTATTAGTATCAACAACATTCCTATCATCATCAACATTACTAGAATCAACAAATTACCATCCTATGGACTACATAAGAAAGAGTTATACAATATCCCCCGTATCCTGTAGAAATTGTTACAAAATTAAAACAAAAAAATGCACCAACATCATCACAATCAACATCAACATCACTACTACCACCAGTATCACTACCAACATGAAAAAAATACCAACTCTGGACTACATAAAAAAAATCTACAGGACCCCCAATATCTTGTAGAAATTATTACAACAACAATTAAAATAATTTTTTAACAAAGAACAAAGGTAATAAAAAGGAATTACATCAATATAGAAGTCTTCAACAAGATCAACAAGAAAAGGAAGGAAATCAATACATATGTATCAAGTCTGTAAAGATATTGTTCCTATAACACAAATCCAACGACCTACATGTACAACAAAATTCAAACACATATAAAAATCAGCGCACCCACAAAGGTAAAAAAACAGTGTCACATTTATTTCTCTCTTAGACATTAATTTAGTATCATACAAAGGTTAACACGTGCATATTTTAAATGGTCAAAATATAAAATTATATCATGGGTGATGAGAACAAGGACATTGTTGAATGTCACATCAATGAGGGGAGGCATAATTCCTGGGAAAAGGTGACTGACACATAACTCAGGTGGAACGTTGTTCAAAAAACTTAAAGATCACAAAAAACATAAATTCATGAGTACCATAGCCATCATATCGACAACTAGGATAAGACAGGAGCTAAACCCGAATTTCAGGAAAAAGTGAGAGTAGATGAACGTTTTTGGTCACCATTTCGAATTGTTTCCAACCACAAGAAACTCTCTAGTAGTGGAAGGAGATCATGGGTACGAGTTAGTAGACCAGATAGATGGGCATGTACTTATCCATAAATAAGAATTCACTCCATAGAAACAAGGTTTTCTACATGAAGGTAGCCATTGAAACCCTTCTCACCAAGACTTACTCTTTGCTATTAGAATGTCTCAAACTGTTATTAGATTTATTTTTTAAAGCCATATGGTTGAAATCATTTTATTGGGTCTGCATGGTTTTCCTTAACAAAGCTTTGCAATCTTATAAAAACTAGTCTGCATAGTTCTTGTAGATATTGTTTTACATAGTATTGTAGGAACGCCTCAAGAAAGAACCCTATCACCTTTGATATTTCTCTTGATACCTTGATAAATCCCTAATTTTACCAGTGAATTGTTGTTATGAATCCTTGGTTAAAACTACTAAAGTCGCTTGAATAACAAAGCTTCAATTTCTATTTTTCCTATACATTGTCTCCTATAGGAAACTATAGCCCATATTTTTTTTTCTTTTCATAGCTCTTATCCCTTGGAGCATTCCTTGTGCATGTGACTTCTATACATCAATGACTAACTATTTCTAGAAAAAATGGGAGTAGTATTAAATAAAAGGGAACCAACTGAACCTTCAAGAATTTATGACAACCCATAAATTGTGGAAATTTTTCAAAGAAGCAACTGGTTAGGATACTTTGAAAGGATTAGGGGTTTTGATGATGAATTTGACTTGGATTTTTCACTAAAGTTTCATAACATCCAAGAACAAGAATATGTATCAACAGTGAGAGATCTGGTGATCAGGGTTAATGAGTCATCTATTAGAAAAGTTTCTAGCCTTCCAATGGGTCTTCCTTGGGATAAGGAGGAAATACAAGAGGATATCAATGCTAAGAAGTCATTTTTTCACCCAAATGGAAAACCTCAAGAAGACAAAAATGTCATCAAGAGATAAATCATCCCTCATCCTTGTCCAAAAGTTTCCTATCACATAATAAATTATGTTACTATGAAGGAAGGATGAATTTTGTGTATGATTATCATTTTAGGCTTCTCCATCAACTCAGATGTTTCCCCAACCAAGAACTAAACAACAACTTGTGCCTCCCTTATTTTCTCCTTCAATCTTTGAAGGAAATGAGCACCAAAGTAAAAAAGGGAAAGCATGAGTTCTCAGTACACCATGGGCTTATCAATCTAGTAATATCAGATGCCTTAATAAATTTGAATCAAAAAATTCTATGGGTATATTTTTTGGACATGGATCACTAGGCATTCTTGGAGGTGCAAGAAGAGATGAGCCATGAAGAAAAAGAGAGTGATGATAAAACCAAGAAGATAATTGGACCTAATCCATCAAAATAGAAGAAAAATAAGAAGAAAAAGGTAGAGGAGGAAGACAAGGAGGTGGTTGACACCTTGACAACACTAAGAACCCCCTATGTCATCCCATTAAAAATCACAAATGCTGAACATGTTTAACCTAGGAGGAGACGGTTTAACAGGGTTAGAAAGAGTTAAAAGAAGGGCGTCCAAAACTTAATTACACCATTATCCACTACAACCCAAGTTGAGGAAGTAAAATTCTCTCCTATACTCGAGGAGTTGAAAGAATCCGAAGGGAAGGAAGCCAAAGAAGATACAAAAGCCATAGAAGAGAAGCCACTACCATATGAAGGAACCTCTAAAACTAAGACTCTAGTGGAAAAAATACTTTATGCCACCTTGATGGAATTAGAGAAATCCAATATTGATGTTATAAAATGGAAGAGGATGGAAGAGGATGGAAGGAAGAAACAAGGGAAAATATAAAGAACAAGAATCCCCTCAAGAATTGGAAAGGGAACTTCAACACCTACAAGACAAATTCTAGATCATGAATATGCAGAGAATTAAGTACAAAACAATTAAAGGTGGAGAACCAAAAAATATAACAAAAACTAGATGAATAAAAGAGGGAATTGGTTGACAGGAATGAGAAAGTATAAATCATGGAAGCCATGGTAAATACAATAGCTAAGGCATCCCTAGAAATGTTGGAGTGTAGGAAACATTCTAGGGTATATGCATTGTTCCTCAAGGAGCAATGGCACAAAAATAAAATTTCAAATTTGGATCAGCTAGTAAAGTACAACCTAGACACACCCAAGGATTTCTTAGATTCCTACCAATACTCCATCACAGAGGAAAAGGAAAGAATGTATGAGTTTTACTTGCACAAGTACATCATCCTCCCAGGCCCCTACAAATGGAACCCAAATCCATATGCAGTGGATTGTCAAATGATGTCCTTTGCATCCTAGTTAAGAAATGAAGATATGAGAGTAGAAGAGCTAAAAATGTATAAAGAGGATGAACTCCATAGCCCATTATGGATTAGAGATAAAGAAACCAAGCCAAGAGATGTCATAGAAAGACATAAAAATATTTCTATAGACAAATAAATAGACGCAATATGGACAACCAACCAAAGAGAGGTAATGGCCCACTTAGATGATACCTTGAGACTATTGGGAGAAGAGGCAACATAATGTTGCCATAGGAGGTGGCATTCCTTGCCTCACAACTTGCACATTAGAGAACCCTACTCCTCTAATTCTTTGTAGATTAACTTCTTAACAACACCTTGGTACAAGGAGGCACTAAAAAAGTTGAAAACAAAGTGGATTGGACTAAGAATGAACCCTCCTATTCCTCTTCATGTAGCATCAATGGCTATCCTCAACAAGGAAAATGAAGAAGAAGAGTGGTCCAAGAGAGTGAAATTCAAAGGGTACCATGAGTAGTGGTCTACCATAAGATATATAGCATGGGATAAAAGGTAGGAACACATTGACCAATATAATAGTAGACAAAAACACGATGTTGGACAACAACAACAAAATATGCAACGATAACCTAGTAGTGAACATGGAATCAATGGACAACAACAACAACAATGAGAATAGGGGAACAAAGTTTTGTTGCACAAGGATGTGAAATGTTTCAATTGGGGGGTTATGATGAGCCTCAATATTGCCTATCTCAAAGGCTCATCATAGACACATTTTTCACCATGATATGACTAATATTTTATTTTTTACCATATTTAATAATAAGTCATGAGTACTTTTGTATGTTACTTGGTGAATACGCTTTTGAGGTGGAATTTTATGTGTATANCCTATCTCAAAGGCTCATCATAGACACATTTTTCACCATGATATGACTAATATTTTATTTTTTACCATATTTAATAATAAGTCATGAGTACTTTTGTATGTTACTTGGTGAATACGCTTTTGAGGTGGAATTTTATGTGTATAGTACCTTTTTTTATCCAATGCATATGATAAGGAATGTTTGTAGCATCAAACAGGTTGAACCCCTTAAGGAAAGGAGAATTCCAAGAATCAAGGGACCTTGTTCCCAATCCATCTCTAGAGCACTACCATCCAAGAATCAAGGGACCTTGTCCCCCACCTACGTATTGTTACACATTATTTTGGTCACTATGATGATGACTTTACAAGCATGTAATCAAGCCCTCAAAATCATCTGTTTCCTGAGAAAAGTGACTGCTTTCCTCCCCTACAAGACTACTTTTTAGAAGGATGTCGCAGGCTACCCATAGTGTATAGTGCGAAATCCATGATTTCCACAGGCTACTCTATAGCTGGCTTGCGGGATTTCTGCAAGCTGCTATATAGGTAGGGTGTGGCAGCGTTTGAAAGCCAAAAGAGGAAAGAAGTTGAACAAGTTGATTGTGTTTTTTTGTTGGCCATTTGTTTTTTCCTACTCTTTTTTATCTGAATTCAGTCTCTGAGTCTGTGGGAGATCCATTCAAACTCATTTAAAGAAAAATGAAGTATATTTCATAGCTTACATCATTCCAGAAACACCTTCTCCCTACTGTAGATAGAATTCATTGAACGAAAATTTGCATCATTCATTTCTATTTTCATATTGTTGGGTCAAGGTCTTACACAACATCAGTTTCATTCCCGTCTCCCTCTTGAGTAACAACAACGTTTAAAAATATTGCGAAAATCTAAAACTTAATTAGTAATTTTTCTAGGGCTCTTTTAAACCAACATTAGCTAGGCTAGAGATTTGGAATAGGCGGCGAGACACACTCTCCAAAGAACAAAACACACAATAGCATCTTGTGATAGGGAGTGTTAAAATCCATTTGAAACATTTTGTCCTGGGAAGCCCTTCTCACACAAGGGTCAAACATGAGGTCGCATTGAGATTGGCAGAGTTACTGACCCTGCTTTGTTGATCTCGGTGTAGAGATTGCGCGTATTATGGGGGTTGCTTGAAGGTATACCCACAATGATGAGTGGAAACCTCTCGAGTTGATTTCGGGCTAGATACCCTACCCTTGTGCATGGATCGGACTGTCGACTGTCTCCCCAGGCATCATTGTTTTTTTTGGTAACTTAGTTTCCTATCTTCTTAGGGTCTTACACGAGGTGACTGTGGAGGGGCAAGTATTCACGGTACTTGGAATCGACGTTGGCCAGAATCACTCAGGCTCCTTGGAGGGTATAACCACGATTATGTGTGGGAGCTTTCACCAGGGTGCAAGTCCGTTAAGCAGGTCACCAACATAAATTTTCCAACCTAGCCCAACCCCTTCTTGTCTCGACTTCACGACATTGGATTTCATCATCAACTAGTGACTTCGGAATAAGAAGGTTTTGTTTGTTTGGTTTTGATTCCTATATTCTACTAGCGAGTGTTGTTTGTTTACATAGTTGGCCATATAGTTTTTTCATAAAATTTTTGGTTCGACCAACATTGACCCTCCACACCATTCACGTAGGATGCAAGGACTAGCTCTAAAATATCCATAAGTTTCTCAACCCTTGCTTCCTAACCCACCGGAGGACTCTCCTCAACAGAGTGAGATCCAAAACCACATACCTTCACAAGCAGAGAGAACTGACTCTTTAGAAAGTTTTCGAATCGTTTTCGATTCATTGGACACTTTCCACTTATCTCCTGGATATGAGAGATGTATTCTCTGACTAAACTCATCCAGAGAACTTGTTGTTGACTCTTCTAGAATACAAACTGGAATCCTTGCTGGCCTTGAAAACGAGGATCCTTTTTGGACCATTGACATATCTTGAACTCCGAATTATAGGCGGAACCCTCCCAACTCAGAGGCAGAAGATGATATACCTATCATTTCTGAACCACCCGAGACATTTACTACATTTATGATACCTTTAGATCACTTTAACAGTACAACTTTCTATTTCTTCATTGGTTCAGAGACACCGTTGGCTAGTCCTAACTCAACTATCCCTCTTCAACAGGCCCATTCCACAATGGTCCCAAACACTACGATTATTCCCACCGGGAATACGATGGCTAGCCAACCTCCTATTGGTACACCACTTTCATCTAGACAAATACTGTCACTCCCTCTTGGGTATAATGCTTTGAATGCTTCTATCCCCATTCCTACCCAAGTTCCATCCAGAGCTTCTGGAGTCTTTAATCCTCCTGGGTATAATGTTGCTTGCGGTTCTATTYTGACACCATCCTGGTTCCTTTCCGAAGGTTCTTATCCACCTTTTATAGGAGGATTCAGACCCATTGGCTCTACCACCTTTGGAATTTCTACTCCGTTATTCACTTCTGGTTATCAGATTCCTATTGGGGAAAAGTATAAACTAAGGGGGAAAACTCAATTTGGAGGTCAAACCCAAATTGGGGCATCATCCTTGCCTAGAGGATAGCCCCTGCTCAGAGGATATAATACACAATATGGATAGAACATCCCCGGATGACTAGCCTAGTATTGGATTATTCTTATTCAAGTAAATCCACAATCATCTGGGGGGAAACAACCTCGAGTTAGCTCTTTTATACCCCCTAGTTCAGGCCAGTCATACCTCGGTTCTTCCAATCCAATTTGGGGTTCGAACGTTCAACATAGTGTCCCTCCCCAAGGGACATCCCCAATCAATACAACCCTATGGACTACATGCCTTCGCACACATGTCTGAATCTGTTAGGACCTTCGCCTCACATGCAGACTGCTTATGGTCCTACTGGTATACCAACGAGACTCCCTCCCCAAAGTCACCAGTATCCTCCTATGAATAGACAATTACCCTTTTTAGCCACTTTGGATCTTCCTGATTTGTCTAGAATCTTGAATTATCCTATCCTACATCCCCCCCACGGGCCTGTTATACTGACCATATTACCGTCCGACATTCCAAAATTTGACGGTAAACCGGGAGAGGATTCGAACAACCATGTCATGACTTTCCACCTTTGGTGTTCATCCAACTCTTTGATGGATGATTCCATTCAGTTATGACTCTTCCAACGAACTCTCATAGGTTCAGTTGCAAAGTTGTATATAGAACTACAACAAGGTTTCTTCACTGACTATAATACCCTAGCCATGGCTTTCCTTACACACTACCAATTACCGATCTGTTATGAAACAGGAACAAAGATCCTAAGTTCCTTCAAGCAAACTAAGGCCACTCACATCTCTGATCACATTCATGAGTGGAGACGAAGACGACGTTTGATCAAACTTGATCTTCTCAATCAGTTATTGGCCGAGTGGTTCACGAAATCATTTGTGAATGAAATTTCTCATGATATTTCCATGGGTGGAGTTGTCACCGAAGAAAAGGCTATCAGTCATGCTCATTACCTTGACCTTGTTTATTCACAAACGAGTACTCTTTATGACTTACTCCCTGATGCACCTCGCCCTTCTACCACTGCTACCTCAACTACCCCTGCTGCTTCTCATGCGGCCTATGGTGTGATTGGCACTTTTCATGCTCAACCTCAAACTATGCAAGCCTCTCCCACCAACCCAAAGTCTAATGCTTCTAATGTTCAAAATTCCCCATCTCCTACACCTCCCACTGGAAAAACCTCTGGGGTTAGCTTTGTTCAATATACCCCTGCCGGAAAGAATAAATCTAAAAAAGGGAATGGTAAGAATAAGGAGGATAAAAATAACCCATAGTTTGAGAAAGCCAAAACACAACCTGTTGATGATAAGGATAAGGAAAAACCTTGATACCCTTACCTTATCTGTGGTGATGATCACTATATGAAATATTGTCCAAGACGGGTCGAGGTTACTAAGTTCCTCCAAGGGACCGTGAAACCTCCCACACTTGCCATTTTGTCTCAACCTTTCCCTCCACTACTTCTTATGTACTCATGTGTACTGGTGATTCTAGAAAGAATGACGTCACACTTACCACTCGAGCCAAAGATTACTCTTCCTCAAAGGAGAATGTTGACGATATACCACCTTCATTGGTTCAACAACCTCCCTCAACTTCACCTCCCAACGGTCCTCTTCATCTCGAACGACCGAGTCTCGATACACTTCTTCTCCCTCCCCAAAAGGGTGCTGTTCAAAAGTCTACCTTCAACCCTCATGCACGTGCTGCTCAGAACTACAATATTGTAGAATATCTGGCACAAGCACCTTCTGCGATGTCGAATCTCGAAGTCCTTCAAATTTTCCCTGGTCAACAGAAGGAAATACTAAAGGCTATCGGTGGATTTGATCCTACAGATACAAATTTGATAATTTTTTACCTCGAAGATCACATTCCGAGACTCCCCCCTCAACTAGAATTCCAAATACAAGTTGTTGTCTTCGACAAGAAGATCTGTAGGATTTTTATTAATGAGGGTGCCTCCACAGGTGTAATTTCTATTTCTTGTTGGAAGGCCATCAAATATCCTCCTCTTACGGAATCACATAACACACTTAAAGCCTTCAATGGCTCCGTCTTTAAGCCCTACGATGTACTTCCTTCATTGTCTATTACGTTGGAAGGAAAATCGGTCATTGTTGAAGTTAAGGTCTTTGATGCACCTCTTGATTATAACCTATTACTTGGTCATAGTTGGATTGATGCAATGCACGTCGTTGTGTCTACCCTTTTCTCTGTTTTACATTTTCCACATTAGGGAAAGGTCATTACTGTCAACCAGCTAGCCTTTTTCAACTCTGACACCCGTACTAGCAACATACCTTTTATCGTGAAGACACCACCTGGGTATGAGAACTTCGATGTGGGCCTACTTAAAGATTCGACTCTGATGGGTATGTTACCAATCCCACCTTTCGATGATCCACCTCCTTTGGTTTCCTCGATCAACATGATTTCTACCTCCATTCACAAAACTCACACATCTTTCGACCCGTGGGTAATACCCAAACCTGGTGATTATCCTCGCTACA
>SNQJ01S0000536.1:86494-120236 GCA_010110895.2 Picea sitchensis
AAAAAAAAAAAAAAAAAATCCCAAAAACCAACAATTTAAAAAATATACATATATTTTTTTTATAAAAAAGAATCATTAAAAAAACCTTTAAAACGTAAATAGAAATGAAAAAAAGACAAAAAAAAATACTTGAAAAGGGGGAAAAACCGAAATTCAATAAAAAAATTCTAAAAAATATAAATGAAAATTTAAACTAAAATTAAAAAAATTAAAATAAAAAACCAAAAGTACAAAAAAAATAAAAATAATAATATTTAAATAAAAACCAAACAAATTTAATAAAATAAAAAACAAAATTAAAAACGAAAAAGTTAAAACCAATTTTAAAATAAAAATCAAAACAAGTTCAAAAAATAAAAAACCGAAAAAAAACCAATTTTGAATTAAAAACATGCAAATTTAATTCAAACTAAACTCATATATATATATATATATATATATATATATATATATATTGTCATGGCTTTCCATGGTGCAAAGGTCCTATGATAAGTTGGATCGTGAGTGATATTGATATTATTTGTCTAGTTGAAACTTGGGAGCATGAGGAGTCTAAGGTCCCTAACATAGAAGGATTTGTCTTGTGGTCGGCAAGGAACAAAAAATCACACTATAGAGGGATATGAGACATAGCTTGTTATATTAGAAAGAACATTTCTCCTCACATTTAGCTTCATAAGATCAACTCTCTCAATCAATACATTTGGATAGAAATTCTAAACACCAATGCTAAGAATCTGTATATATAAATTTGTTATTTTGCATCAATTAATTCTACGTTTTAGAAGAAAAACAATCTAGATAACAATTGTCCCTATAATAATTTATAACAAGATATTTATATTTTGAGAAATGAAGGTAATATCCTCTTGCTAGAAGACTTTAATGCTAGGACTACAACTAAACAAGCTACTCTTTTAAGTATTCGTTCCAACCATAATCCTTTATGGCTAGATGAGGACCTTGTTTTATCTAACAACTACAAAAGAAGATCTAAAGACCTAATTGAGAATTTGTTTTGTACTGAGTTGGCCAAGATCTCCATCTCTCAAGACCTAATAATTTTCAATGGAGTAATAAAGTGGCCAAACTCCAACCAAATGACTTGTATTCATGGGATAGGTAGTAGTGTCATAGATTATGTGATATCTGATATCCCCGTTTCCAACCAAATACAAACTTTTGACCTTTTAAATGACCATGAGCTCGACTCTGATCATAAACCTTTAACCCTAACTCTAGACTTTTCCATGCACAGGGGCGCCATTGAAAAAAATTATGATAATCAAAGGAATTTGTGCTTTGTCAAAAGGAAAGTTGACATTTTTTTAAAGGATTTAAATATTAAATTAAATCTCCCAACTTATAAGGACAACATTGAAGAACTCTATCATAATTTTAAAACTACCCTTTCCACTTCTGTTAACAAGTTCTCTTTCGAGGTGTCCTGTAAAAATAATAATATAACGACCAACCCTTGGTATGATAAAGAATGTAAAATTTCTAGGAAATACATCATGGATGCTTCTAATGAGTCCTTAAAAATCGATAAGATCAATATGTACAAATCACTAATTAAAAGGAAGAAAATGTACTATATCAATAAAAGTAAAGAGAAACTTTCACACCTATATAAGCTGGATCCTAATAAGTTCTGGAACCAAATTCTAAACCACAATAATAAAGAAAATAATAGGATTCCCTTAAGGGACTGAAATTCCTACCTTAAAAGTCTTTATGAGTTCCATAAAGCCATGGACACCATTCCTATTGCCCCTACAAAGGATGAAGTTTTTTCTTTAGATGACATAGAGGTTAGGGTTAAGCAACTTTCAAATGGGAAATCTAAGAACATTCAAGGCTACCAAGATGAAATTTTTAAAATCAGAGGGCCTATCCTTAGCCATCACATACACAAGTTCTTCAATTTAGTAGTCAAGCAGGGCTTCCCTAAACCCTAGACACAAAGCCTCATTTTTCCTATTTTTAAAAATGGGGATAGAAACATTCCCTCTAATTATAGGACCAGTATGATTAATCCAAGTTTAGCCAAGCTTTATGGAATTATTTTGGAAAAGAAGATTAGCCTTTGGCTAGAAAGTCACGGTAAAAGAGCTAAAGGCCAGGCTAGGTTTAGGAGATATCATTCAACTATGGACCATATTGTTACCTTTAGGATCATTGCAGAGGAGTTCCGCAATACCAAAACTAGTCTTTTTTGTTATTTTGTTGACTTTGGAAAAGATTTTGACATCGTTTCTAGGAAAAACCTTTGGAATAGGTTGGAAGAGATAAAAGTGCCTCTCGAGTTGAGGGATGCTGCAATAAGGATGTATAAGAACATTATTGCTAAGTTTTAAAACACTAAGGGCTGATCAAAAGTTATTAACTACAATATTGGAGTCAAATAAGGTTGTCCCTTGTCCCCTACCCTTTTTGGCATATACATTGACAGGAAAAAGTAGGTTGTGTTGACTCCACTCTCAATGGTATAGTCATCAATATTCTTCTTTATGCAGATGATATCATTCTTATGGAAAGGAGTCCCCATGATCTTGAAAACTAACTAGGAATCCTCAAGGATTTTTGCTCCAATATGGGTATGATTGTTAATACTGATAAGACTAAGGTCATGATTATTAAATCCAATATGATCACTTATGATAACTTTGTATATGAGAACAACAACTTGGATGAAGTGACTTCATACAAATATCTTGGAATTGATATTCACCACAAGCTCAACTGGAATTAAATCATCGAGAAAAGGATTCTTGGGGGACATAAATCTTATTATGGGCTTGAAAACAATTGTAAATCAATTGATCTTTGGAGTTGGGATAAGAAGAAAATCCTCTTTGAGACTCTTGTTACACCTGTTATTCTTTATGGATGCGAAGTGTACAACTATAGTATCTCTCGTGAATCCTTGAGAAAGATAGAGTGAATACAAATTTTTTTTATAACCTATAATCTCAAAATTAAAGGAAATACACCCTATCTCATCCTCCTCTTAGAAACAAGCCTCTCCCCCATTGAGAGCACATATATGACTAGATACCTAATGTATAAGAACAAGTTAAACAACATGGAAGACAAGAGGCTTCCTAAAATTGTTTCAAAATTGAGTCATAACCACCATTGACTCAAGTGAGGATGGAATAAAGATGCCTGGTCTTGGCTAAACTATTGGGGAATCATGGAAGACACCATTTTGAAGGATAAAGATACTACTAAAAAAATCGTCAAATCAAAATTTAAGGAGAAAATGTGGTGTGATAGATATTTAGAGGAAAAAATAAAATTAAGGTATTATAAGGATCAAATCAACCCTAATCTAAAAGATCAAAATTATCTATCTGTTTTGACAAGTGTAAAGAAAACAATAATCATTTCTAAGATAAGAACAAATTCTCATGAGCTCCATAATGAAATTGGGTTTGGTCAATTCCTAAAATGTCATGGGATGAAAGAGTGTGTCACCTTTGTGACACTAAGAAGGTTGAAAATGAAAAACACTTTCTCTTAGATTGTCCATCCTATACCCAGATTAGATCTCATTTTAAAAATATTTGTCACACTACGAACCTTCCTAACCTCTTAACTCAAAAAAACTATGGTGATATTGGAAAGATTTTCTTAATGCTTTTCAAGCACATAAACAAAATTCTAAAGAATCACATGTAATCACTTACACTCTTAAGGTTCGATAGACCAATTCGGTCTTAGTGGATGTTAAACATCATCATCGTCATCATATACATCTTAAATTTAATAAAATTACGAACACAAGTTTATAAAAAAAAATTAAAACAATAGTAAAATTTAAATAGTAAAATTTAAATAAAATAAAAAAATAAAAAAAATTCAAAACAATATAAAAAAAAAAACATGTTTTGTTTGGACGCGTAAATGTCTTGTTTGGGCATTGTGGATGTCGGGGGGATGATGCTCATCATCACCCCATCCCCCACGGGATAAACCACAACCTTGTGGGGCCACGATGTAGCCCGTGAGGGTTGGGGCATCGTGGGACCATGGTTTATCCCATGGGGGCTGGGGCGATGCTGGGCATCACCCCCTCCCCCGACACCCATGACACCCAAGAAGACCGTGCGGGGGATGGGGTGATGCCTGACATTGCTCCCCACGCCACCGACGAGTCAATAAAATTATGTTATGTTATTTATTTATTTTTAAATAATTTAAATAATTTTGTTTTATTTATAATTTAATTTTAAAATAAGTTTAGTAAAATTTGTGTTTTATTTTTATTTTTTAACATTTCCTTTTTAATTTTTAATGTGTTTTTTAAAGTTTTGTTTTTATTTTTTAAAAATATCTTTAATTTTAAAAGTGTTTTTATTTTTATTTTTAAATATTTTCTATTAAAATTTCATAGTTGCACGGGAACCACTCCTAACATTTCCAACATCTCGGAAACTCGTTCCCGAAGTTCTAGGAGATTGGGAACTGGCTGGGAACGTCCCCAATTGGATGGAAACTCTTTTGGGAACTTGGGAGCGTTTTGGGAGCTTCAACATGAAAGAAATGAGAGCTTGGGAACAAGTTTCCTAAACAAAGACATTTAAATTAGAATTATATTAAATTGAAATGTAAATATATTTATTCCATTATTACAAATACATAATTTCTTACAAATATTTTCATTATATTTATTCAAAATATCACTATAAAACTAAGACTAAAGTACAGGTAAATATTATTTCAAAAATTATTTAAGTAAAAAAACTTAATAATACTCACGTTATAGATGTGGATATGAAAAACTTTTAATCCATGTATGTTTTCCTTCAAGCCCAAACTAAACATGAAAGTCTAATAAATCAATACCCTATCCATGACAAGCATTTGCTCCACTCTGTAGTTATATCAACCAACGATATCATTGACTTTTATTGTATTTTTATATTAGAAGAGTAGTATTATTTTGTTTTTTCCAGTAAAAAAGGAATAATGCTTCAAATTTACAAAGATGTTTAAAGTTTTTATATGTAAAGTTTAATTTTAAAAAGATGTTAAAATTGTATATATGTATTTTCAATTTTGTTTCTCATTTTTTATATTTTTTTAATATATATTATTGCCGCTCCAAGTTTTATAATGATTTTGTATTTTAGTTTATCTTTTTTAGTTTTTTTAATTTCTTTATATCTTTAAAGTTTTTTTTTTTTTAATTTATTTTTATTTTCCTAAATTTTCGTTAGTTTTTCATATATATATATATATATATATATAATTTTTGGGGTTTTCCTTTTCTTTTAATTTTTAATTTTTTAAGTTTTCTTTTAATTTTCATATATATATAACTAAAAAAATAAAATTTCTAATTGTTTTGTTTTTTATATTTTATTTATAAATAAATAAATTTTGGTTATAGTTTTTCTTAACAAAATGGCTTTTTTGTTTTACTTTAAAAAAACTAAAACTTATTTTTTTTTCTTTATCGTTTTAATGCATATTTAAAAAATATATAAAAATATTTTTTAAGCAATGATTTAGGAGCCAATTTTGAGTTGTTTATCGACAGTGATAGTCATTGTCGAGGCCACAATTTCAATTAAGTTATAATTTTAACTCCAAACAAAAACTTGGTGCTACTAGTAGCATCGATTTTCAATTCAAGTGCTAACTTTAAATTCTTTGTCCACATTGACATCAGTTGTCAACGCAATGGGTCTGAATGGGTCTGAATTTTAAGCACCATAAATAAAGGGTGCTATCGGTAGCACCACGTTTTGATTTATTGGTAAAAATAGTGATGCTGAAAAAATGATAACTTTGGAGAGTTCTTATTAAGTTGGTAACTATGTTCCCTATAAATTAAAAACAAGTGGCATGCTTTAGTCAACTTGAAGAATAATCCAATCAACCAAGAGAGATTGTAGTCGACTAAACATAACATAAAATACCTTGGTGTGATGTAACTTGCCTAGGAACAAAGGAATTCACCCAACAGATTTAAATTCAACTTGTCATTTAATTTGGATGCCCCAACACTAGATAATGCAACCCAGTTGTATTTAAGTCGACGAGAGGGAGCAAAGTAGACTAACAATTAAAGTTAATCAACCAACAAAAATTCAACTATCAAGGGAGAGAGGATTATAGTCCCTGTAGATAAAAATTCCTGATCAATTATTTTAGATTCCCAAGTAATATAAATTTGACCAATAGAGAAATTTGTAATAGCCATTGGTCTCTGACTTCAACATGAATTGAACAATGGACAATGGAGAGAGGTTGTGGTTCTTTGTTTCCATTAAAACCCAATTTAAGACAATAATAAAAGAAACCACATGGGAAATTCATATCTCATTTGAGGAATGAAGTGAATACCGAACCATTAATCAAGATAATTAAATCAAACAAAACCCATCACCAATGAACTCAAACATTTTTCACTGGAAATGCAAATGGGAAAAATCAACTTCGAATGGGACTCGGTCTTTCCATTATGGGAATATTTGGTTACATTGCATTCATGGCTTTGATTCCTCTTCCTCACTTGGAAAAAAAAACACCCATTGAAAATGAGAGTGAGGGAAGAAACATAGAGAGTTGGGGCATAGGGGGAAGGCCAATAGATTGGAACCTTCGTTTCCCCTTCCTTAGCCTTCTCCTCTATTTAATTTATAATTACAATTAATTTTGCATTTTTCTCTCATGTTCTTTTTTTTTGTCTTGTTAGACTTTCAAATTTACATTTCTTTACAAAGTACAAGTATTGAATCTTACACCCATTCGTCAGTCTGGATCCATTTAATATCACATCTCCCCATTGAGAGGATTTTAGTCCCCAAAATCTCAAGGAAACCAATCTGGATCAATGTACTTTTGTTTGTTCCTATGGAACATGGCTTTGACTCTAGCTCCTGGAAACAACTCTAACTCTAGCTCTAGCTCGTGGCTCTAACTAATGGCTCTAGTCTCTGGCTATGGCTCTAGCTCTAGTTCTAGCTCACTTTTTCCTTCATTGGAAAATTCTTCTCACTGAGTCTCATCTCCATAATGTCCAGGTCCGAACTCTGGATTCAACACTTATTCCCATCTCCCTCTCTGTCAAGGAGACAGTTCGTCTCGACAATCATGACCAAGTCTAATGTTGATCTATGTCTAGTGTGATCCCAACAAGCTTCCATAACACAACAACTCCTCAAAACAAGTGTGGCTACATTCTTATGCTAGGATCAATTGTTTTCATCAAGGAAACAACCATTTTCGGCCATGCCACTCTAATAACCAATCTACATACCTCTACATGTTGGTTGTAGAGGTTGGTCCATCCACTAGAAAGTCATTCTTCAACTAACATACGATGGAAGAGATGCCAACCCATTCTTGTACACACACCATGGAGTTCTCAACACCCTATAAGGTCATTGAACTCCATGCACCATTCTTCGACACAACTCCAAGACGGAGTTCTTTATATGCGATACCGAAAACAAGAATCAGATTGTGGTTTCTCTCGGAATCAACCTATTTTCCTTCTCTTTTGTTTTTCTACTTTCTTGTGTTGTTATATCTCCTTGGATAATTTATTCCACTTGGATTGGAGATGCATGAAACTCTTCATCCTCCTCAATATTCACTCTTCACCCTTCTCCTATCCGTTCAGTTTCTTGGGTGAAGTTTCAGATGAAGTTGACAACACTTTTCTTCCCAATGTCCACTGATATTACAGTGGTGGAAATAGTTCTTGGTGTTGTGTATGGGTTGCTTGACATACTCCTCTACTCTATGTGCTTCCACGTTTTCTGTCAGGTTGGAGAAGATTTATTTCCATTCATTTTTTGAAATCAATTAGGCTTGCATAACATGGCTCGCTTCTTCCAACATGCTATCTTAAAATGACATTTCTTTCCCAAAAAATAATATTTTTCTTCATACCAATAGTTTTATATGGTATGGTGTTTCTTCTTACTGCAGTGACTAACAAGAAATGTGTTGTTTGATGTGGACCTCCTGTTATTCTTCTTCTTCTTCTTGCTTTCACTGATTGGTTTGTTGTTTTATCCAAGTGTATATGTGGGATGAGTTTGTGAACTCTCCTCATTGCTCCCCTCCAATCTTCCAAAACGATGAGGTGGTGGTGTGATGACACMTTTTCTCACTATTGCTTTCTCTGATGAGAAATCCCACTCCAACATGTCTTTTTCATTCACAAAGATGGTTTTCATGGTGATGGAATTTTCACTTCTGCCATCAAATCCTAGGCCTTCATGCTTGGCCCAGGGTGTAGCTACAATGGGGCTCAATATTCCCTGTCTTGAATTATCTAGCCCTTGTCCATCATAGCTCATTTTCCTTAGGATTTTTGAGCCAATACCCTTGGTATGCTTCTGAAATTCACCTAACAACTCTCCTGAGATGCCCATGGAAGGTGAGATTATCGAGGTTGTCTCAGTTATGGTTCTAGCATATGTAGTAGAAATGGAAGGTTTCCTTGTGTTGGGTTGTCGTATTCTTTGCAGTGAAATTCTAGTCGAGGTGGATCGATTGATGGTCGAAATCAAGGTAGTTTGACAACAGGTCAAGGGTTGAGGTAGATCAAAAAAAAGTTGAAGGTCTAGGTTAGTTGACTAGGTAAATTCAAATTCAAAGGTTGAGTTGGTTTGAAATGGTAAAGGAATCAACAACAAGTCAAAGAGGTCAACCAACAAGAGGTTGAAAGGAGGGAATGTGGGGACCGACTAAAGATCGAATGAAGTTCGACTAGTATTCAAATGGTAATCTGACTTGAATTCAACTCAAACCGAATCTTGAGATTCATGGGATTTGTATCCAATGATCGGCATGGATCTGTAATTGTTTTTTGGCGCCAATTATTTAGGGTTTTTCATATTTTAAATCCTATAAAGAGGCATGTTGTAAGGCTGTAAAGGCTAATCAATGAATAGTAAGATAGCCAATCTTTAGATAAATCTTTAGGTGTAGGTTGTTGGTCATGCAGATGTAATCCATATTGGCTACAAGGTTGTTCTTGCACAAGAAAGAGGGTATGGTGTCGATAGTGTATTAGGTGTGGACCAAGGTTAGACATGTAACCTTTTGTTCAGATTGAATAAGACAACAACAAAGAAGAACACTAAAGGAATGTTGTTTTTCTCAGTTTGGGTTTCTAGGGTAAAATCCATGTGTACAGTGTGATTACTTTGTCATTTACGTTATTTATTAAATTTTTCTTCTCTTCTGCTAGGTTTGTGTGGAAGTGTGTCTCATTTCCTATCAAGTGGTATTAGAGTCAAGTTCATCTCTGACAAGTTGTATCGGAGCCGTGTTATGCTTTGACATGTGTATCAGATCTTGATTTACCAATCTTGAATATGAGAGCTAAACCCTAGGTACAATAAGAGTTGTAAGTCATAAATTGTGTCAAAGATCGTGGTAAAGAATGGCAAGTAGTTCAAGAATAGAGATAGAAAAATTAAATAGCCAGAATTTTGAGCTTTGGAAGCTTAAAATGGAAGATTGTTTTGTAGATCGAGAATAATGGACAATGGTTTGTCTAGGTACCTAGCTAAAAGGCATGTTGATGGAAGAATGAGAGAAAATCGAAAGAAGATCAATAAGTATGATTCAACTTTGTCTTGCATATTCGATACTGTTGAATGTCTCGGGTGAAGATTCGACCAAGAAATTGTGGGCCAAGTTGGGAAGCTCATACCAGTCGAAATATCTAGTAAATAAGTTGTTTCTCATAAATAAATTGTATCTTCTGAGAATGAGTGATGGTAGTTCAATGATTGAGCATTTAAATTAGTTTGATACCATTTTAATCCAGTTATCATTTGTGGATATTACAATCATTGAGGAGGAGAAGTTTATAATCCTATTATGTTCTTTGTCAGACTCTTGGGATATATTAGTCATGGCTATAGGGAGTAATACAACCACACTAGAACTAGAAGACGTGGTTTATTCTCTACTATCATAATAAATGAGAAGAAAGAACATAGAAGGATCGACCAAAGATGCTTTAGTGGTGAGAGGTCGGCCAATTGAAAGTGATAAAGGAAAATTCTCTGGTAGAAAGTCTAATTCAAAGGGTAGATCTAAATCCATGGTTCAATTGACAAGAAGATGTTGGAAATGTGGTAAATTTGGGAATTACAAAAAGGACTGTAAGTTGAGGGAGATGGAATTTAGTATGTGATCCGACGAGAGGCAATCGACTGAGAGAAAGAGGACCACAAATAAGGGAGGTAATGTGTACCTAGCATCAACCAATACATAGTCAGATCAAGGTGTTTGGTTGATCAACTCAAGAGAATCCTATTGTATGAAAACACATAGAGAATGGTTCTGCGAGTATGAACGATATAAATGAGGTGATATATTCTTGGGGGACGGATCAAAAACCAAAATTGTTGGATGAGGAAGAGTTCGAATGATAGAGAAGGATGGGAGGAAAAGAACCCTTCCATGTGTGCTACACATTCCAGGTTTGGAAATAAACTTGATATCTGTCAGTAAGATGAGTGATGCTGGAGTGCACACTCTGTTTCAGAAGGATTTGTGTAAGATGGTCATAGGTGCGATTGTCTTAATGAAAGTATTTCAGATTGGAACCCTATACAAGCTATTAGGGAATATTGACTCAACTGGATGCAACAACATCATTTCTCTTGAAGTTGACTCGACTTTGACTCAAATTGACTCGAATCGGGATGAGTCGGTACAAACCAACTTGACATGACATGATAAAATCGACCTGACCATGCAATGGAACGAGAGGATGGGACATATTGGAGAAAAAATACTTCGAGCTATGCAAAACAAAGGTATGGTTAAAGGTTTTCCTGAATGTGGTTTAGAAGTCGAATTTTGTGAACATTGTTCCCATATGGAGTGACAAGGGAAAATGGGATTCTATAATTGGTTCATAGTGATGTGTTTGTCCCAATTACAATGCCTTCACTTGGTGGATCCTTGTATTATGTCTCCTTCATAGATTATGTTTCCAAGAAGACATGGATATTTTTCCTGAGGAATAAATCACAGGTTTTCAAGAAATGTAAAGAGTTTAAATGTCTTGTATAAAACTATACAGATAAGAAGATTAAGGTACTAAGAATTGATAACAGTGGTGAGTTCTGTGGAAAGCATTGAATCAGTTCTATAAGAAATGTGTCATAGCATGCAAAAATACCACACCATATACCCCAAAACAAAATGGATTTTCCAAGAGAATGAATAGAACCTTGATGGATAAGGAAAGGAGCATGCTCAGTGGTGCTGGGCTTACACAAGAATTTTGGGTGGAGACAGTTGACACTACAAGATATCTGGTGAATATGTCTCCTTCATTGAAACTAGATGACATGAATCCACATGACATATGGTCGGGTAAGAAGCCTTCAATTTCACATCTCAAAGTATTTGGTTGTGATGCATTTGTGCATGTTCCCAAGGAAAAGAGGAGCAAGATGGACAAGATTCCAGTCAAATGTATTTTCATTAATGGATACAAAAAATGAATGAAAGGATATAAGATCTAGGATCTTGCATCAAGGAAAAAAATTTATAGTTGATATGCGGTATTTAGAGAAGTCGAAGGTGAGTCCGAGCCTGAGGAAATTGTTTAGATCAAGAATAATCTCGTGCAATTTGAACTGAGGAATCAAGAAGATCATTCAGATGAGTCGATTGGATTATAGGAAGAGGTGGAACAATAGAATATGGTGGTAAGGAGGTAAGAAAGAGTAAGAAAACCAGTCAAAAGGTATAGTCCAACTGACTTTCATTCTGCATTCATGTTAACTTCCATCAACGATGAGCCCAAGTCGGTTGGTGAGGAAGTCGACTCAATGTTGGGCTCAAGATAAGATCAATTTTATGACAGTTATTATTCACTTTTGCCACATGTACATATGTGTTTTTCGTCTTTTGAAGGACCTTTTTGAAGAATTTTATGATAAAACAGTATGATCGACATAAGGTACATATGATTCATGTTTAATGATTGTATCGAGCATAATTTATCATGTTTTCACTCTTCCAAGGATCTAATTCATGTTTTTTGATGTTACAGGGCAAAAATGCACTATATTTCTACTTCCGACACTTGATCTAACACTCCTTCCAACACTCATTTTGGTAACCAATCCGACACTCCGTCCAACACCTCTTCCTGCACAAAAACGAAGGGCGATTTGGCGGTTATGGTATTGGCGGCCAGTGGGGGGAAAATCAGAGACATGGGTTTTTCTCGTTCTTATCCCCTCCAGCTACTGAACTCTTGACAACTCGATTTTGGGTTGTTATGGTGGGTGATTATTGGCTCACTTTGTTTCAGCAGTTAGGGCACCATTAATGAAATTTGCCAATTTTAGAAGTGGTTCGAACCTTTTGTGGTCGACCACTTAGTCTGTAAACATTATAAATACCACTGTGGTGGTCAGATAATTTTTAAGCAGTAGAAGAATTCGTGTGTTAGAGCCAAAAACGATTTTGTCTTTGTTTTTTCATTTTTCAATTGCCATAATTGTATAAAACTGTGTTTTTGTGTTTTAATGGTGAATTCCTTTTGTTGATATCGTAGTGTGCTTTTAGGGAGTGACCACGACTTGCTGGGGGCCCCACCAGCAGTCTGGTAACTCTTCTTTAGTTTATTTATGCATTTTTATAGTTTAGTTCTCTCTCTTTATTTCCTGTACATGCATTTCTATTTTGTTAATTAGTTTTTTGTTATAATTTAATTTTCTTTGACTCTCTTTTGCAGGTTAGTATGATGAATTGTGTTAGCATGCATTAATCTTGTAATTAGGAATGGACCTGTAGAATCCTAGACTAAATCCTAGACTAACCCCATGTGTAGTTAAATACTAGATTATGTTTTTATCTAAGATTTTAGAATCAAGTCTAAAACAAAGTTTTGAATAACATAGAATAGCATTTTAATTTGGGTTTTAATTGACAAAGATTTGATGGCTGGATAGGGTTAATTCCAGTTTTTAATGATAGATTGCTTATTTCAGTTTTAGATAGATCTTTTTTACTTAGTTGTTGATTAATGTAGTTTTTAGTTTACTTTTTAAGTGTCATGCTTTAATTTATGTTTTTAGTCATTTCTTTAATGCAGTTTGAATTGCTAGAGTAGATATAACATAGTTTTCAATTACATAATTTATTTCCTAGAATTAAATTGCAATTGTAGTTCTTAGTTAATGAATGAGTTTAAGTATGAATTTTTCTTATATAGAATAGAAGTATAATGATGATCTCGTTATGTTTTTGATGGTTAATAAATGAACATGCAGGGTATTTAATATTGTTTTTGTCTTCACACAACCACCAACATCATATTTGAATTGTCATAGGTTAAAGATAGTTTCTTGCTTTCATAGTCTAGAAGATAGTTTTATTGTTGCTGTAGGATATATTTTCCTTTATTTTTCTTGGAAACATATTCCAATCCAAGTTCTAATTCATTTTATTTAATCTTGGTCAACAATGAATATTTTGAGCAATGTTCATCAATGTTGTGCGAAGGGATCTTGTGGAACTCACACAAATTCCAATTTCCTTATTTGACTTCCCATCACACTTATTTACTTGCCTCTTGGATTTTTTTTCATGATACTGGATTTCCTTGATATTTATTTCTTTATATGAGTTAGGACCAACTTTACCATGTCTTTTGTGGCCTATTTGTAGACCTGAACTCTCGCTTATTCCTCTGCTTGAATTTCCACTCAATTTGGACAACATAATGATAGGTGGCTCCTAGTGAGATGTCCAAGAAATCCATATATGTTAGGATGTATCTTTGTATGTCAATACAATAATTTAGAACCCAACGTCTCTCAGAATATTGGATACCCAACTTTGAGCATAGGGGATTGAATATATTGGTATACACTAGCACTATGTGGTCTCTCTCCCCACACAAAGTTGTCCATCTCATATACTGATAACCATAGCTTCCAATAAGGTAGAACTCATCCTTGAGGGAATCCATAAAGGCTTCATAGGTGGGTTTTTTCCTAAATGGTGTAGATTCATTTGTGGTGTGCCTCTCCCAGTAACCTTCCCACCAAGGTTTAACATGGGAAAGATATTTAAGGAGTGCAAAGGTGATATTTTCATCATCAATTTTTTTTTTGCTATAATAATAAACTTATAGAAAATTAAACCATTTATCTAGAGAATATACATCTATATGTACTTCAAATAAGGAGATATCAAAATCAACTTGTACCTCAAAGGGTGGTGCACCTCCGAAAATGATGTTTTTCAAAGATGCCTCAGTTTCTATTGGTAGTCGTCAAAGGATATGAGTGAAATTGTCGATCATATTAGTCCACTGTCATGCAAGGGCTTCCTTGAGAAACATGTTGAAAGGATATCATACTTCATTATCTCTATTTTCTTCCACCGTGGGAGGTCACTTGGGTTTGTGAGAGTGGTCATATCCAAGCAAACCTAGTTCGATATCCAACTCTTTATACCCTAACCTCGTCAAGGACATGTATAAAGAAATAGCAAGGAGCATATTGCTTTGATACCACTGATCCAAATTATATTGACTACTGAATGAGATACCAATAAAACTATAGTAGAGAGAACATAAGTAAAGTGTAACTCTACTATTATTAATGAATAAAATAGCAAAATACTCTAGAATACAAATTAGATAGAATGGTGGTAGCTAATCTCTGAAGAGAAAGAGATGTCGACTATGCTCATTCACAAAAATATGTTACAAGAGGCAAAGCGAGTGACCTTGTTGTCTACATCATGAAGGAATAATATTACATCCTTTTACAAATGGGATGGATTGTATATATAGTACTTATAGATGCCTTTTCCCTCAAGAATCAGATTGTTTCACTTATTTTAATATTATTATATGTTTTATTTTCTTTATCCCATTTTACAAATACCATGGGTGAATACCATTGGTTACAAAACCATGTTCCCATAAACCACCAATCATAAAAAATAATTAATAATCATGCAAACATCTTTTTACCATTTAATTATTATTTTTTATTTTATTTCTTTCCATTTTTCAAATACCATGTGTGTATACCATGGTTTATCAAAAGCACAATATTTAAAACATTGATTTAGTGGAAGAGGTGGATGGCCATCACTATCAACTTGGATCAGTTGAACCCAAATAACCTCAAGAAGGATGCAAGGAAAAAGAATGTTCTAGCCACAGATTCAAGCAATCAAGATGGAAGTAGCTTTGATGTGGATGAGAAGATTGTCTGCACATCAATGTAGAAGGAGGTGAATCTGAGTAGCCTTCATCACCAGGAAGAGAAGGAGATGACCAAAATATTGCACATCAAGATCTGGGTCAAGAATACCAAGATAGATGCCTCGCTTGACTCTATTTCTTAGGATAATATCATAGTAGCAAGCCCAATAGGAATCAAGGTTTATGCCATCCCTTACATGAACCCACTTGACCTTGGGAAAGTATTTCCATGGATTTTGTGGGAGGTTTACCAACATTGAAGAAGGGATGTGACATGACTATTCATAGATAGATGGGAAGATAGAAGTAGTCAATAGGAATTTGTTGTATTTTTTGAGGGGTTACAATCGGAAGCATGTGAAGACCTAGGATTAAAATATGATATGCATACAACACTCTTATAATAGATAAGTCAAGACTTATATTGGTAATTCACCTTTTGAAACTTTCTTTGGATATTTTCGAACTTCACCCTTGGATGTTGAATATGGAAAAAAAGGAGGAGTGAGGGAGGACCTCATCGAAGATGCATCAAGAGAAAAAAAATTGTTGAGAATATTAGGAAAATCCATTTTCAATTACAGGAGACATTGCATAAGTCACAGAAAAAATACAAGGCCAGACATCATCAACATAGAACTGAGAAGTCATTCAAAGTAGGAGACAAATCTTTTTTACAACTAAACAAATAAATACTACAAGGTCTCGACATAGGGGATTCACCTTGTTGACCAATATCGTATCATGTTCATTCACAAAGGGGATTTTTTAAATTATGAAAAATGAATTTAATATATTGTAGGTATTGGGGGGGGGGGGTGTAGGGTATTTGGGGTTACAAAATGTGTGTCTAGTAAAAATAAGGTTTTTTTTTATTATTATTGTTGGAAAGATGTATTGGGAGGAGGGTTCAACAAAAGGAATTTGTGGGCTATTTATCAATTTCTAGTGAAATTAGGGGTGTTATTTACTATCCCATGAATGCACGTGCTATGCCATAGGTTCACTAAGTGAAGAATGATAATAAGATCAAGGATTTGTAGTATGTACCTTTTGTGATATTGGAGAAGATGGGAGATAACACATGCATACTTCGTATACCCCCATATATGCACATTTACTTAATATTAAATGTGCAAAATCTCAAAGTCTATGAGCCTTCCACGTTGGATCAAGAGGAGGATTAGGTTCTACATTCCATAAAGGACATATCACCACATGCTCATGCATATTTGGTAGAGAAAACTATTTTTTATAAGTGAACCAGAACTACAAGACATGGGCATCGTGACCTTTGGTAGACTGTGTTGAAAAGACAACTTGTAGGCAAAGCAAATTGGTACTCTAGGGAGAAGGTAGAGGGAAAATTTCCTCACATAATTTAGTAAATATTTTGGGGATCAAAAGCCTCCATAAATGGAGAGGTATAATATGGCTTGGATCATTATATTAATTTAATTAATATTGATGCTTTCAAAGTGGAAAAATTAGAGGAATCAACTTCTAGGGTCATTTTAATGGTAGGTCCCGGTTTGGAAAATTGGGGTTTGAAACCATCTGGAACCATTTTGAGGCCTCAAACAACATTTTTTCAGGTCAAAACATCCTCTACTATAACTCATACCCCTTGAATCTATTCTACAAATAAAAAAAAATTTGCCTCCCACACTTTGATCTACCATGTTGACCACCATGGTACTAGTGGATGCCATGTCAACCCCCATTACTCATGCGTATGGGGCTATCCATGTATGAAATTTCAATAATATTGTAGAAGGTAAAAAATATTCTTACAATTGAGGGTTTGGGAAATAAAAACCCTACACCTATATGGCTATCAAGTAATCTTGAACACAGGGGAGCTAAGAGGAGAAGCAATTCTATTCTTTAGCATTGTATTTGTTCGATAGTTTAGCAGAGAACCTAGGAGTGGTATTTTTATAGCATAAAAGAGGAGGAGAGATTGTATAGTAACCATACAGGTCATGAAGTCAAAGGAAACTCCACAAAGAGTGCCTCTCTCTTTGTACTTTCATTTGAAGAAAAGAGAGTGGGGCAGTCTCACATTCTAGTTGGGTTTTCTCCTATATTGGATTTCCTAGGTTATATCTTGTGTTTATTTGAGGATGGTGTATGATTACTTATTCATGTTCTCTATTTTTCACATTTCAACTATTTCATATATTTTAAGGAGAAAACCATTACTTAAAGAATATGAGATCTAAAGGAAATTAACCTTCATAGTAAATATTTCAGTATTTTATTAGATCTTTCATGATGAACTATCCAATAGAATATCCACGATAGTTTACAGATCGTCGTCCATCCCTATGTTAGTTGTAATTGGTGATTTATCTATTCACATACTCACGTAGTTACAATTTCATGTTGATTGATGGGGGATACATTAAGGCCCTCCTTCAAAAAATATCTTCTTATCGACATAAAATCATTGTCTAGGAAGTGGATATAGAAACTAGATATTACCTTATAACTTGCATTCATTACTGGCAAGTTTCCTTGTGATTCACAATGGTCTCACCTCACTGACTCTTGATTAATTGATTCTATGAGTGTTTGACATTATATCCTCCATTTACACTCACTAGATTGTATTAGATACCTTGGGGTCCATTTTCATTATTGATGCTCCCCTTGCATCCATTAATAATATTCATCAATGACCATCAATCATATAGTTTCTACCATGATCTAGATTAATACAATCAATGTGGTTAGATTGAAAACCTTGGGTTTAGGGGCATTATCCATACATGCTACCCTTCCCAAGTTGTGTTGGATTATATCACTATTCTATGAGTACATTGGAGACCATAGTGGTTGTTGGAGCAGGACATTTTGGGTAAATTTTGGGAGTCATGTAGGAGTGGACCATGCGACAAGTCAGCAAAGGAACAAAATGTGTGGAAGATAGTTAGCACATTTTTAGGAGCCATTGTGCAGAAGGCGGAAGTTAGCTAGGAGGTTTGATATATTTTGTCCAAATTGTAACAGTCTAAGCCCTAATGTATATGTATAAATATGTAATGGATTTTTGGGTAGAAAGAGTTGTTTATGGAGAAGACAAAGCTTGGAGAGAGATCATAGATTGGAAAAGAAAAGAGAGCTTAAGGAGAGCTTTGGCAGGATAATTCTGAGTGATTTGAGTTGGTTTTTGAGCAATGAGTGGAACTTTACTAGTTGATGAGTATAAGTTGATTTGAATATTGGTCGATAGGTATGTGTGCATTGCATCATAGAACGACTTGGGAAGGTTTGGGTTTTAATCGAAGATTATTGTATGAGCATAGTGCACACATTTCGTAAGAACTGAAGATGAATGAATAATATAATAAGCCATTCATTGTGTACATCATGGATGATTTTAGGGGCTAAATTTCGCTCATGGGCTAATTTTCCATGGTTTTTCCAAAAATGAGATTCGCTATTTTAAAAATGATTCGCCCAAATTCTATAGGATAAAATTATTTTACCTTAAAAATCGCCAAAATTTTCGATGAAATTTTATAAAAACTATATAAAATCCTTAGAAATTTGAACACTTTTACAAAAATATCGTAAACATTTATAGTTGGCATATGAAGGATTAGTAAAGACTGTAAGGTTTCTACATTTTAAAATAAATTTCCATCCTTAAAATCATCCACAGTGTACATAGCCCGGTTGGGGTGAACCACGTTAAATATCTATGTATTATGTGTTTGTTGTCATGATGTATTGATTAATTATGTTTATTACGCACATGTAGTACATTCTTAATGGTTAATATGAATATAAGGGTTTTGCACACTTGTTTAATGGTTAAGTAGGATGATTATGATAGAATTTATGGTATTGTTATGGTTTTTCACACATAATATATGAATGAATGTTAAGTAAACAATAAGGATGAATGCCTCATATTCCCCCATGACTAGGAAAACTTGGTTCCTGCAGTCCCAATAAATACCTCAGGTGAGACTTCAACGCTACCACAGATGTCAAAGGGGCGATATCTTAGAATTTTTGGTGAATTAATGTTTAACCTTGGGTCTTCCCACTTCACACCAACAAATGGTTGGGTCTTCCCACTTCACACCAACAAATGGTTATGTTATATGTGAGTGAGGGGGATGTAGAGGAATAATAAGGAGGATATTGGACAATGGTTGAACATGAAGGATATTGAGTTCGTTGTAGATCAAAATAAGAATCCAAGGGTCAACGCAGAGGAATGGATACAAAGGTATGTTTTTACAGATTTGCATGAAATTTTCATCGCTGAATTTCTAAATATTTTAGCAAAGTGGATCTAGAGATTTGTTGAAAAGATCAGAAGATTTTGAATTGTGGTTCCAAGGAATTGGAGCGTGGATTGATTCAACAAGTTAATACAGTAAGTAACAAGACATCAAGTGTAGTTGATTACTGGCTGGATAGTATGCTGGGAGGTTACATTACTAAATTTTCCATAGATTGTACTCAGTTGTATAGTATTGTTGAGAGGTAATTATTTAAAGGACCACGCGGAAGATACCTAAAGTCACTATCTATGTGGATTAAGATGTTTTTGTGAAAAAAAATAGTTATGACAATGGAATTTGATTGCTAAGTGCCTTCGTGCACATAGGAAAACTATGGGTTGACCATGGAATGATCTGAGCATAGAGAGGGATGAAGAGAAGGAATTAGGAACATATGGGCTGAGTATTTTGAGAGAAGAAGAGTGTGCGATGAATACATAAATTAGAGTATTGCGTAGTGGTAAGAGATTTAGATCGAGTAAGAAGAGGATTGTGGTTGAGAGAAAAGGGAAGCACATTGAGATCAAGGAAAGAGACATTGATGTAATACTCCAGGTTGAAGGAAGTATGCACATAGAAGAGGAAAAGATATGTCAGCTCATTTTGGTATAAGAGGATCCCACTCATATTGGACTCTGCATCGAGTCGACGACCCTATGTGTGTCACCAAGAACTGAGGTAAGAACAAAATATTTGTCAATTGTAGTTAATGAAGGAAGTAAAGATAGTAGTAGAAGTAATTAGAGTAGTGGAAGTAGTACATGGAGTCATAATAATTTAGTGTTATCAGGAAATAATATTGTGAGAAACATGATGGGGGGGGGGGGTAGATCCCACCTTAAGAATGCCTCTCTTTCAAGGGGTTGGTTCAAAATATCTAGATCAACATTTGTTCATTTGTGACACAATATGGATTGTGAATAATATATAGGATGATGATGTGAATATTGTGCAGTTGGAAATGAACTTCAAAGATCACACACTATTATGGTACATAAAATATCAGAATACTACGCCTGCAGGTCATACAAGAACATTGAAAGAGGTAAGAAAATCCTTGCTGAATGAATTAAAAAATCCTAAGTCTCAGTCGCAGTGCATTAAATATCTGAAGGAGATCAAGAACATGGTAAATAAATTAGTGTGGGGCTAAGATCAAAGATTCAATATCCTGAAGGATCGACTAACATTCCAGATTCAAGATGAATAACATGAGATTAGTTTATTACAGAATTGTTGTCGCATATACACTACCCTTTGATGAAAAAAATATTGTGATGCAGTCAAAAGCTCTGGAAAATTTTATGAAATTGGAAGTTTCCCCTGTATGAGAAAATAATGAAAGGATGGATCAAGTTCAGTCATAGTGGGTTGTGCTAATGATTCATTTACAGGAAATTACGAAAGGAAAATAAAAGAACTAGGGAATCTGGTGTATCACATGTAGAATAGAGGGTCATCATAAGGATGAATGCCCATATTTTCAATAGTATTTGAATATGGGAGCTCCAAATCCATTAGGGACATGGTGTGATATTTGTAAGATGTTGGGTCAACACCCTCACAATTTCTCATTGATATGAAGAGAAGGATTTTGGCACATTTGATTTGATGAGAGAACACACTACAAACACATACTGAGTCCTGGGAGAAGAATCTGAAGGAGGAGCATCACATTATAATACTCCAAAAGGTTATAATCAAGGAGGAAGAGGAGGGCTTAGAGGCTGCTAAAGAGGAGGATTAGACTGAGGTAGAGGACCTATTATATGTTATAGTTATAATAATCCTAAACATTTACACAAGACTGTCTAAATCCCTGCACAACATGTACATATTGCAGAGCACTAGACCATGTGACATAGAATTGCCCATATTTAATCACAAAATGGAAAGAAAAGAGGAACACAAATGTACAAATGATAGAAGAAGAGGCACGCGAAGAGAAACCTAAGATAACGACATTTACATGCGGAGGGAAAAGAACCAGTGCAAATGCGATGGATCAAGGGAATAGAATCCACCAGTGGGTAAGGAAAGCAACGAATCATTCCTCATTCTTTGATTCGATAAAATAGAAAGAGACCTACGAGCAAGAAAGAAAATAATTGGTTGGAGCATAATCGATAACATGAAATTTGATCACACCACATTTGTATGACAGACCATTGATATATGATATGCCACTAGCCTACAACCATTCAGAAAGGTGAGTTGACAAGGTAAGAACTTTGAATAGTTTCCTGAAAATTTGTTTAGAATTAATGAAAGATGAGTTTGCTTTGAGTATGTTGCATGGAATGATTGCTCATTTCACCCAAGAGAAAGAGGTACATATCACACATAGATCAGTGAATCAGGTGCACCACAAAAAGAGAACAAATATGGAGTTTCAAATCAATGCGCATATAGGGAACTACAACATGGATAATATTATTTTGGATTTAGGTTATGATGTGAATGTCATTCCGAGGAAAAGTTGGTAGATGATGGGCCATCCAAATTTGATTTGGTAACCTATCCAGTTGAATTTATAAAACTAGCATAAGATCATTCTTGTTGGAAGATTGACAGGAGTAAGTGTTAGCATTGATGGAGTGTGCAATGTGGTCGATTTAGAAGTGATCGAGATAGTAGATGGAAGCACCCCTTACCCAACAATCCTTGGTATTGGTTGGGACTTTGAAAACCAGACTATCATTGAATAGAATAAGAGACATATGATATTTCAAGTAGAAGACTTGAAGGTTATTACACCGTTAGATCCTAATAAAGGAAGAAGATATGTAGAACCAACGAAGGAAAAAGGACTTCATAATATGTAGAATATGACTCCACAAATGGATGATTATGTGAATCCTACAATTGATGGTGTACTTAGTTGGATAAGTATTATTTCTTGTGCATCGGACCCAAAAGAATCTCTGGAGAATTGGAAAAAAATATTGTATGAAGTATTGACAAGAAAATGTGCTAGGATTTCCCACACATTGTGATGGATTGGGACTGAAATAGTTGACCCTCAAAGGTGTTAATACCCTAAATTTCACCAAACATGCATACCTGGCATCCAACTAGCTTACTTTCTATGTTTTCCAATCCATCACTGAACAACTCTTCTAAAAAATCATGTTTTGAAGGTGTACGCACCCTACACCACTACTTCCCATGTAGACATGCTTGTTGCACCACTACAGCCCGCGTACACTCACAAAAAGTGAAAAAAATGAAAATTGCAAAGGAATACGTGTTTTCAGGCCGTTACCTAACCCGTTGACTGCCCATAGCCATTCACCCCAACCATTACTACCTCTTTTGGCCTATAAAAGAAGGTATTGGGGCCCCATTCCAAAAAGAAGCATGAGAGCATAGAAACTCTCCCCATTTTAGTATCTCCCTTTTCCCCAATATTTTGCAACCACATTGTGAGTTTGAGCCAGAATTCCTTCTTCCTCCATTGCAAACCCTTACCATTTCCCTAGAGAGAATTGAAGAGGAGAAGAAGACGTGGAAGCAGTTGGTGCATGGTGAAGAGGATCCCAAGACCGATTTCGAGGAGTAGTTATCGGTCTCATATTGTAAACGACTTTTGTGAGATTAATATAAAGAAGTACTTTTTCCGTCCCGCCAAATGATGTCTTAAATCTTTATGATTTGTTTACATGTCTTGGTTATGATGTCTAACCCACTAATCCATATATAGAATGCATTCTTGTAGTTTCTTGTTTGTCTTTTGGTAAATGTAGGCCAACCTTGGGAGGAGACTTGCGGTCGGGAAACAATAAAGCGTAACGGGATTGACACCAGATGCGGAGTTTAAGGTATGCCTACCGGATCCCTATACTTTTTCTTTTATGTATGATTGTGGGGTAATGTCGAGATAGTTGATAAAACATAGGAGACTTTAGATGATTATCTCTTCCTTCACTTTAGAAGCTAGGTGTAGTCCGTAGAGGGGTTTTCTCGCTATAGTAGAATTGGCGACCATACTCGGGAGACCTCTAGGGTTTTTTTGGGATACTCTTTTGGGTGCTTTGAATCAGTTTATTTATTGTTTTTGAGTTTCTACAAGCTTCTTTGTATTTAAGGGATTCTGGTCTTCCATACCAGTACTCCCTTCCTGTGCTTGACTATTGGTTTTCATTATTTTGAGAATTTGTAGAGGTGTATGTGGCCTGTAGTGGGCCTACACGCGTACTCACGTGCCCTGCCTTTGGATAGCCCACGTACATATGCATCTTTTTGAAGTGTCAGTAGCGTGCCTGTGTTGAGAAATTTTTTCTTGGAAGAGGGAGTCATCCTCTTCCCTATCAGAAGTCACACTTCTCAGTGGTTTTCTTGATCTAGCCCTGGTCTTTGTGATATCAGTCTGTAGCCTAGGTCTGATCTCAACATAGCTTTCTTTTTATCAAATATTTCTTGTCTTTTATTTATTAGGGTTTTTAGGCAAGTGTGTGAGTTCATTTTGATCTGCCTATTTGGTATTGTCAGTGACTCCCTGCTATATGCGATTGGTCCTGAAGTCATTTCTTGGTCTTGACTTATTGTCATTTTTCCCTTTTTTGCTTTAGAAGAAAAGAAAAGAATTCATTTTCAAATTTCTTGTTTTGAAGCATAAAACAATAAAACAAATCTTTCATTTCTTTGTTTGGTAAAGTAGTTTAGGTTAGTTGCTTCATTTACCAAGGAAAAATAAAGTTTTCTTAATTTATTTACTTGAATGCTTAGGACATTAAGTAGCTCATAGTCGAGCGAAATCTTGTTTTAATTTTTTCTTTTCAAAGATCTGAGAAAAGTAGTTACGAAAAGTTTGGTGAAAGAGTTTTAATTTGGAAAATCTTTATTTGTGAAGAAGGAGTAGTTTTGTTTTCAGATTTATCTTATGCTCTTCTCTTTCGTTTCTTAAAGAACATTATTGGTATCACTTATGTTCCCTTTGAATTAAAACAACCACTAAAATTAACGCTTAATTAAAATTTATTAGACTTTGTTTATGTAGGGTCCATCAATTTAGTCTAGGCTAGAGCCTTTATTTAGGATTGGAGAGGAAACTCTTCAAGGCTACAAAAACAAACTTAAGAGTCTGTGTTAGGGAGTGCTTGAAATTTTAGTAACTGTGAAAGTTATCTGGGACCCCCATCTAACATACGGGATAAACACGAGGTCATGTGCGGAAAGGTAGCTGAGATAACCCCTCCAAAGTTGGACCAAGCATAGTGGGGAACGCATATAGAGGGCTTATTTTGGGATTCCATTGATCGCATTTGCCATAGACCTTCGTTGGTCTTGAATCCATTTGAGGTCCTCAGTCGTATTTTGGAACAATTTCTTTTGATACCCTTGATAGGTTTTGGGATTGATACCCTACTCATTGTGGTCCACTTGACTATCGGCTATACCTGCCTGGTGATTGTTTGCGCGCTAGCAACCTAGTTTCCTTTATCTTAGTGACTTACACATGTGACTGCGGGGGTATACCATGGTACCTAGGGTAGACATCGGGCCATGATTTGAAGAGTATACCCAGAGGGTGCTTCCGTATTCAAGTTGCACTTGCACTGGTAAGTTTCTCTAGTGTTGGTTGGTATAATTGTTCTTCCTAATAGCTAGTGATCTGCATATCTTATCTCATAGGAGATTTTTCTAGTGTGTCCTGGTTTTTAACATTAATAGAAATACCTAGTGTGTCAATGATATTCTCACACCATGGAGGATCAAGATCTTCGTCGGTCGTGAAGGCTTCTTGGCATATTGCACATTAATCTAGAGCCACCCCCGCCACCGCTAAGGCGAAGACTAGACCAGCAAGGGTCTTTTGACGCGACCGGGCCACAGGAAACTGATCTCGACCCATATATGAGAGGAGAACATTTGATTCCATAGGAACCAACCATTTTTTACCTCGGAGATAAAGTTCTTAGTCCGTATAACCCTCCGATCACTGATCTATCGATGCCCATCATCGTACAGGTTAAACGTTACAAGCGTCAGGTAGTATCACAAGCAGCGATGGAGACAAATCCTACTACTTCTTCAGGAAATCCTCATATTCCCTCCACGACTGTCACTACAAGGATTTTCCACCTCCTAACCAATCGTCACTGGTCTGGACCACAATGGTCTCGACTGCCTCTACATCGAGCAATGGTTCGATTTCGTATATGGTGGCGATCACTGTTCCTTTCACCCAGAGTGTGATAGGTCCTCCGATCTCATACGGGATGCCTAGCTTCGATATGAACTCTATCCTTTCTTACTCTACTCTACAAACTTTAGGTCTAGGGGAAGGGAGCTCAAATGCTCCTCTGCAAGGATCCATGGGGGGAACTTCATCTCCCTATAATTCTTTCCCTTATGGAGGGTTTCATATCCCTCCTTCGTCCTGTTCTCTTGGCGGTGCTCACCAACACTCTGTCGGGCCAAACATAAACTATAGTTCATTTGGAGGATGTAGTCAAGGAATTCCCTCTTATAGAATTTTGGTAGGTTCGACACCATTCTCTTTGTTCAGTGTGTTTGTTAAAAACACATTCTCATCAGCTACCGTCTCGGACGGGAGAAACCCCGGTTATGGAAAAAAAAATCCTATGCAAGGTACTATTCTTGCACAGGGGGAAAACGCAGCAATTCCTTCCTCACAAGGACATTGGAATTAGTGGCAAGGATCAATTCCCTCATCAGGGATGCTGACTGGGGGAAACCCCTTCCATAGCCAATGGAACCCTAGGCAGGGCTTAGGACCTATGCCTGTCGAATCGACAGGGGGCAACCTTTCCCAAAATCCTTGTAATGCGACACAAGCCCAACCCTCCATGTCCTATTACGGGAGGCAGTCGATGATGTCTGAATAAGTGTAGAATTTGTACATTCATCATGACCACGGTTTTTACCAGAACCCTGGACAACAAACTAAATTTTCCTGGCAACCTGGTGCCCGCCAAACTCCAAGCTCCTTTTTCCTTGGTTATAATCAACAACCCTAATTACCGTTTCTAGAAACTCTGCACTTGCTAGACTTGATAAGGTTATTAAACGACCCCATCTATCATGATTTGTGTTGGCCTCCCATTCCAACCGAGTTTCCTTCAGGCATTCCAAAGTTCGAAGCTAAGCCTAATGAATATCTAGGCGATCATGTGACTACCTTCCATTTATGGTGCTCGTCCAACTCTTTGAGAGACGATTCAGTTCAGTTGCGTTTGTTTCAACGCACTCTCATAGGGAGTGTTGTGAAATGGTACATCGAGCTCGACCGCTCGAGCTACTCTTCCTTCGATGAATTGGAAATGGATTTCTTAAACCATTTCCAATTACCTATGAGATACGACACCCACACCAAATTGTTGACCAACTTTGAGCAGACAAAAGCGCACCATATCTCAGATCACATCCGAGAATGGAGATGCCGAAAGAGTTTGATAAAAGTACCAGTCCCACCAACATTCTTGCTTGCTCCTTAAGTCTTGGTACCCCAGTTATCTAAAGACGTCACAAACTCGGGGGTATTTTTAGAAGAAGAAGCGATAATGAGATCTCAACAGCTAGATCTTATTTACTCTCAGTCCGGTTTACTTTACGAAGTTTTTCTATATGCACCGCGGTTGATACTTGACAAGACTAGACAGAGATCTGGACCACATGCCGATGATATTGTTGGTTCAACAAAAACGAATCCCGATGATCAACTGTTGAATCAATTGCAACAATTGTCAATATAGCAAATAGTGGCCAACCAAACCACTGGTTTGGCTGCTCCCCCTACTCAAATGTTAGATGTACATAGTGTGCAATCAACAAACCTGAAGGCCACCCAGCAGCCTAACGGAAAGAAGAAACATCAAAAGAAGGGTAAGGGGGATAAGAAACCTACCAATAATGCTAGCGGGGGAAACATAGAAAAGAGGAATTCGAAGTATCCACGTAACCTTTGCACGGAAGATCATCCGACTCACCAGTGCCCTTAGCTTGCGGAGGCCCAAAATTTATTGGTGCAACAGTAGCCTGCCGTGCTAATGAACCCATTTCCACATGGGCAAAATTTAACTCAAGCCTCTTCAAGTGTGTAAGGGGGCAGTCAGGGACCTCCTCTGTCTTTGAGTAATCCTTCATCCGTGAATGCGTACATGATGAAAGGTAGCATTGATATAACAATTAGGACATGCGACTATGGAATGCCAAAAACCTCTTAGAAAGGTAAAGAAGCCGAAAACCCATCTCTTCCTCTCCAGATTGAGAATACGTTGGGTGAAACAATGACACACATCCCAAAAGGTGCGTTCAAGAAAGCTTCCCTTCCAAACGAAAGGGCCACCCATAACTACTCTGTGGTGGAGGATTTCTCTCAAACCCCTTGTGCAATGTCGGCTTTGGAAGTCCTCCAGAGTTGCCCTTCCTAAAGAAAGGCTCTGTTAGTTGCCTTAGGATCTATTGAGACTTTTAATCCGGGAATGATCATGCTTGATACGACTGAATTAAAACCTTGTCTCCCTTACCACATGGCATTTCATATAGTAGTGGCTTACACCACAAAAAAAATTACTTGGAACATTTTCTGCACAATGGTTGATGAGGTCACCTCGACATGTGTGATGTCTTTGGCATGTTGGAATGCCATTGGCCAACCTGTTTTGTCTCCGTAACCTACTCTTCTTACCTCTTTCAATGGTCGTTCATTCCGATCACATGGAATCATCCCCTCTTTCCCCATGCAGTTAGGGGGGAAGACCGTGTGTGTCATGGTTGAAGTGGTTGATGCATCTCTCGACTACAATATCTTGTTAGGAAGGAGTTGAACCTATGATATGTAAGCAATGTTCACGACAGTTTTTTGGGTCTTGTTGTTTCCACACGAGGGCTAGATCGTGTCCATTGATCAGTTATCCTTCTCCCATCCTGACCCTTCATCGAGGGTCTCCACGGTCTCGATTATTGATAACCCTCAACCTAACATTTTCAACATAGGGTTTGGTTTGTGCCCACCTTTGATGGGTACTTTTGATTACCCACCTCCTATCGACAATATCCAGTACATATCGACTGTCCTCGACCAACCTAGGGATGAAATATTTCAAATCTCATCGTTTCAGATGACTTACTTTAATGATATATGGACTCTTCCTTCCCCATCATCCATGATGGAAGGAAAAGGGAACCATGGAATGGACATTCCTTTTTCCATGGAATAATTTGTGTACTCTATAGTACAACAAGATTCTGTCGACCTCGATCTGACTCCCGCACAGGAGTTAGATCCAGTTCTCGAGCCTATTTGGGCTCAAGGTTCCCTCGCCAATACTGATTCTTTAAACATAGTCTTTCCCTCAGATGAGGCAATTATTGAGGCAATTACTAGTCCGGAAAGAACCTGGGATGATCTCCATCATAGATCTTATTTTCCCCCAGAGTTAAGAAGAATTGAAGTAGGATAATTCACTCTGACTATGACTGGAGATAGGGACTTTCCTATCAATCCTTTGGCTATGCATGCTGTTTACACTGAAGGAAATATGGAAACCATCATTAAAATGATACCTATTGATATCTCCAGAACCCCTGCAATCGTGGAGAATATCTTCATTGGAGCGGATTTCTCCCACGAGGAGATTCAAATCTACACGAATTTATTTAAATCATTTTGCGACGTGTTTGCCTGGTCTTACGAGGAAATGATAGGAATAGATCCAAGAATCATTGAAAATGAAATCATGACATATCCCAATGCCAAACCAGTCTGATAGAATATTTGTCTAGTTAATCCCAAGAAAGCAGCAGTTATTAAGGTTGAAGTAGAGAAACTACTTGTTACACCTCAAAATTACTCACTTCGATAGTGTCGTCATTACAAGTGTTGTTAGTGTTGCATCTTGTTCGCAAGTGTTGCATCTTGACTATAAGTGTTGCAAGTGTCAAAAACATCATACTTCCATCTTGCATATGTCGTTCCTCTAACGACATCATAAAGACACTTAAGACACCTCAAAGGGTGGTTTGGAAGAAGAGGAATCACCTGACAAGAGGTACAAGCCTTTTACTATTGCAAAAGCCACTCAAAAAATGAATTTCAGAGAGGAGCGCTCCTCTGCCCATTATCAGGGAGTGCTTGCACTCCTTGAGTCTCTTTGGGGGAGTGCTTGAGTGCACTATGCACCCTTATGGTGGAGAGATACCCTCTTTTTAGCAAATTCTGGGTTTGTTGAGGCAAATAAGGGAAGAATCCCTCAATTCCTGGAGGTAGTTGGATTCGAATAGATGGCCAAGGCATGATATTAGGAGATATCCTCAACTGAAGGATAGGAATCCTCAACTTATCCCAAAGATCTCTCAAGTGGTTAGACCTCTCCAAGGTTATATAAGGAGGCCCTCTCATGGTGAAAGGGGGAATGACAATTAAGAATTACATCTAACCTATGATCTCATGAGTGAGATGTCATCAAATAAATCAGTGGAGATTGATTAAGAAAACGGGTTGGGAAAGGAGAACTAGAAGAGGTTGTTGCACCTTCATTCAAAGGATTGTAAGTAATTTTACTTTTTCTCATTAATATAATCAATGCTTGGCCTGTTTCCTTCAAACTTGTGCTTGTTCCATATGATTTTTTCTGCAGTAGATGGATCTATGATTGAGCTAATATCAGTAGAGTAGGAAGTCCGTTGTATCTTTGTTTGTCTTATAGGATCTATCAGGGATCTCAAGATTGAAGCTCAGCCAGGACTTTGCAAGGACAAACATTGCTAATAAGGTACATATCTTTTTCCTTCTCTTTCATTCATTTGCTTGATAGGATCTAAAAGGAAGTCAGTGTCCATGTTAAGAACTTTCTGTCTTGGCCTTAGAAGTCTAGAGACCAAGAGGGAATCCACTTGTCAGTGGGGGGATTCACCTACAACAAAAATTGGCAACTCCATTGGTGAATCCACTTGTCTTGGTTTTGTTTGATTGTTTTCTTCTTAGAGTCATAGTGTGTGTTGGTTGTGTTACTTATTGGACCTTAGGTCGAGTCACTGTTAATGGAATCAAATCCTGAGAGTACCAATGGAGGAACCGCTTCTCCTGGGGACCTCCATACATTGCCACACTGAGTCTTCCGGGACTCACCATCGGATTACCAGTTTGGTTGTTCCCCACTCCGATGATCTCAAATCCTCTCAATGTTTCAACTGCACCTAATACTTTAGATGTCAGTACACCACCCACACATCAACCTCATGTCAAATTTTCACCTTCTTCACCCATTAAGTCTCCTTCCCTTTCTCCTTCTTCATCTAGTGAAAGCTTTAAAGCAGGTATCCAGGTTGATCAGAAGAAGAAGAAACAAAAAGAGAAGAAGAAGAAGAACTTGAAAAGGACCAAGGCTCCAACAACATCAGATGTTGGATCCAAGAAACTAGTTACTGTTAATAGTACTAGGAGTGTTGAAGAGGTCAACAAGAATAAAATGAAGAATCTGAAACCCAAATTCCCTTGCAATCTTTTTAAGGGTGACCACTTTCTAATGGATTGCTCTGGTATTCCCAAGGTATTGGAAATGTGGTCCTCCACATCATCGACCTCTACCATTCATGTCGATGATACCCCTTGAACTAGTGATGTTAAGGTTGGTAAGAAGAAGACAACTATCAAATTCCCTTGCATGTTATGTAAAGATGATCGTTATTCTCACCTTTGTCCTCGTATGGACGAGGATTCTTCTCCTTTGGAAAAAATTCAACTTCCAAAAGTTTATCGTAATCTTTTCCCCAATCTATCATCAGTTGACAGACTAGTAAATCTAGTTCCATCCCCGGTCAGTTCGGTTGATCAGGTGGTCAATCTAGTTTCCTCCTCGATTGAACCACAAACCCAAGTAGTTGATCCAGTTCTGTTATCGATCAACCCTAATCTTCATCAAAAGAGTGTAACCCAAGTAGTCGATCCTTTTTCATCCTCGGTCGACCCCACTCTCCTGTTAGAGAGTGACACCAAAGTAGTCGATCCATTTCCACCTGTCGACCCCATTCTCCCCTTGGAGAATGAAACCCAAGTGGTCGATCTGGTTCTATCATTGGTCAATCCCACTCCTCCTTTAACGAGTTCCAAAGTGGTTGATCCATTCCCTTCCTCAGTCAGTCCCACCCTTCCTCTGAAGAGTTCCTGCTTGGTCTATCTAATCCCATCATCGGCCAATCCTACTCTTCCTCTAAAGAGTTTCAGCGTGGTCGATCCGATCCAATCATCGGTCGATCCTACTCTCCCTCTAGAGAGTAAAACCGATACTTCCCACATTTTTCTCGTTGATACAAAATCTACCGTGATGGGGGGCATTCCTCATTCTCCCATGAAACCCCCTCCAAGCAATGAGGCCATCCTTTTTGATTCGGGTGCGCTAATTGGACCTCGTCTTCCCTCTCACATTCCTTTCCATATTACAGTACAGGTTTGTGGTCGAGACATTCCTCAAACGTTGATAGATGAAGGTGTGTCCATTAGTATTTTTTCCTCTGTTGCTTGGCATGCTTTGGGTTGTCCTCAACTTGTGTCGGTTACACAAAATATGTTATCTTTTAACAAAAGAACTAGTCAACCTTTAGGGACCCTTCCTTAGTTTTCGGTAACTTTGGGAGGGAAAACTGTCTTTATTGATGTCATGGTAGTCTGAGACCCCTTGTATTTCACTTTACTCCTTGGGCAGGATTATTTCTATGCCATGAGAGCGATTGTATCCACTCTTTTTGGTGTGATATCTTTCCCTCATGATGGAAGAATGGTGACTATTGATCAACTTCTGTTCGTCGGTCTTGACTGGATTACCTCCCTAAATGGTTCTTATATGTAGACAATATTTCCCCCGCCGCATGTCAATTATGTGGCGTTATTTCCCATGACTTCGAATCCTGATGATTTGGATCCAGCAGTTGATATGGTGATCTCTTCAGTAGGGTTATTGGAGCCTGATCTCCTTACCCCTGTCACAACCCTCGAGATGTGTTCCTTCCAGAGTGATTTTCTTCCATCCAGTGAAGATCTCTTGGAAGCCATGACCAAGTTTTGTCCCCTGACACGGTGTTCTTTCAGAGAGTTATTCTCTTGGAAGCCATGATCAAGAAGAGTCTATGAGCATAATTTTTCTCTCTGTGGCAAGCTCATTAAAAAATGAAACAGAGGTCACGAGCATAGTTTCTCTTCTCTGTGGCAAGCTCGTTAAAAAATGAAACAAAGGTCACGAACATAGTTTCTCCTCTCTGTGGCAAGCTCATTAAAAAATGAAACAAAGGTCACGAGCATAGTTTCTCTTCTCTTTAGCAAGCTCGTTAAAAACAATGAAATAGAAGCTTTGAGCATAGTTTTCCTCTCTGTAGCAAGCTCGTTAAAAAATGAATCAACAATCTGGGATTGAACCCAGAGCCCTGAGCATAGTTCTTTTTTTGTGTCAAGCTCGTTAAAAAATGAAACAGCCACGACTCTTGAACCTTCATTTCATCCCCTCTTATCCTCTTTCTCCTTCTAATAGAGAAATTGGTGACAACCTCAACGTCGGTGAATGAATTGAAGCTTGGAGGGCATGTCTCCAGCCTTTGATGATCATTCTGGAGTTAAGCCACTAGCTTTCAAGATGGGGGCATATCGAGCTTAGTCTTTGTTCTTTCTCGTGCTCATAAATACATGAGAATGCAACTAGGTAAACTTTTATCTCTTTTTCGAACTCGCATGGTTACACGAAAAAGGAACCCCTTAGAGTCATCTTTAAGCTCTTTTCAAACTCTCTAAACATGAAACTATTGACGAGTGATATTGCTTACTTTTTCACTCGTTAAAAGGTTTGAAAGGGTGTCTTTCGAGTGATAATTTATCTCTTTTTCAGCCTCGCGAGACTAACATTATGAAAAAGGAAAACATTGGAGTCGTCTTTAAGTTCTTTTCAGACTGTCTAAATATGAAAAATCACCGAGTTTACCTTCTTTGGACTCGTTAAACAATCATACATTGAAGGGCCCATATCGAACCGAACCCTTACTTCTTCCAGTTCGTTAAATAAAGGAAAAGGGACTTACCGAAGGTGACTCATATCAAGCATGTGTTACCCTCCTCAAGCATGTTAAATTAAAAGGAGTTACTCATCTATCTGTATGGGGGAAAATTTGAATGAAGCAAGCCAAGCAGTTTTTGAGAACTCTACCAGTAACTCTTATAGTTGCCCTTGAACACGACACTTTATCTTTGCAC
>SNQJ01S0000536.1:133606-171797 GCA_010110895.2 Picea sitchensis
CTTGCAATAGGAGAATGACTCTCTCCTAGAGAATCGGACTTGGCATCTGGTTCCACTTCCATTAGAAATGAATATTTGCAGGTGCAGATGAGTCCACATGATCAAGAGGTACAAGGATCAACAGGTTTCTAAAGGACTTCAACAGATCCATAAATATTTCTACATCTTCACGAAGACTTTCAGTGAGCAGAAGTTACATACTTTGCGGGATCGTCTTGCAGTGAAGAACACAGTTGCCTAACAACTACCATTTTATTCTTTTGATACATTTTATTTTGAGGGGGGGTTTTGTTCCAACTTGGTTTTTCCTCTTTCCTCACTTTTATTCAGTGTTCATTAGTTGAATTGTACATGAGTACCTAAAATGGCCTAGTATCCAAGACTCATTTTTTACTCCATAGTGATGTTCAGGGGGGGTGTTGGAGAAATTTCTATTTTCGGCACACTAGTTCAGTGGGAGTAACACTAGTTCAGTGGGAGTTAACTGACTAGTTCTATTTTAGACTTTATAATCTCATACCATCACTATTATGCATGCATTCCTAATTATAGGATGTCATTGCCTATATGAGTGAAGATCACTCACTCATTGATAATATCATAATATGCATTGATTTTCATTCTTCATTGTGTATCTCTCTTCCTTTTCTTGATAAGCTTTGTTTGTGTATGCTTTAGCTAGATCTCCTATGTAGGTTTCCATGAAACACTGACAATATTGTTAGAGGTGCATGAAGTATTTTCAAGAGGTCATTATGTAGGAAAATAAACATCTCAAAATATTTTGCATGTAGGATTATGGTGGCCTACCCTGCATAAGGATGCTAAGGAATTATATTAGAGTTGTGATTTTTGTTAGAGACAGGGGAAGCCTTCCAGGAGAGATGAAATTCCCTTAGTACAACAAGTGACATTACAATATTTTGATAAATGGGTAGTGGGATTTGTTGGGCCAATTAATCCACCAGCTAAGAGTTCGGGATCTAGATACATCATTATTGCGACAGACTACTTAACCAGATGGGTTGAGGAAGAACCAATCAGGGATTGGAGCACGGAGACAACTGCACAATTTTTGTTTGAAAATGTGGTTACAAGGTTTGGATGTCCAATAATACTTATGATTTATTAGGGAACTCATGTTTTGAATAGGATGATTGCATCATTGATATAGGATTTTCAGATCCATCATCAAAAGAGAACCCCGTATCATCGTCATGCAAATGGGACAATAGAATAATTCAGTAAGATCCTAGAACATGCAATAATGAAGGTTTGTGATGTAATTCAAGATGAATGGGACTTTAGAATTCTAGTAGTGTTATGGGCATATAAGACTACAAGAAAATAGTTGACATGACAGACTCCATTTATATTGACATATGGTCAAGAAGTTTTGATGCCTATGAAGTTTATTGTACCAAGTTCAAAAGGAACGCTAAAAATCATGGCATCACATGCACATTAAATAGAAGAAGTTTCATATAGGAGACTTAATATTACTTTATGATAGCAATTTTTTGCAGCACCTAGGGAAGTTCTAGATGCATTGGTTAGGACCATATGTGATCAAGTTTTTGATAGATGCAGGTGTTGTTCAGTTGGAGAAACTAAATGGAGAATTTGTGGAAGGATTGGTTAACGGTAGTGGGATGAAACTATATAGGGACACAAGATTTCACACACTAGTCTGAGTGCGCAGTATGTGTACCATAATACTTGTATCATAGTGTATTATAAAAAGAAAAATTAAAAGAAGAAAATAAATAACGGATATTGAAGGTTGGAAGTATGAACCGGAAAATTACACAGAAAAGAATGAGGAAGGTGAATTGTGCAGAAAGGCGAAAGAGAGTATGAAGAAAGAAGGAAAGGTTGGAGATCTGCGCAAAATACAGTTGAAGGAATTAAAGATCAAACATGACGGGACAAGAATTAAAGAGAATTTATAACGACGAAGTAGTGGAGATGCATAGTCATTAATGAAATGCGATGGTGATATCGTGATAGACTGGTAGGATCTACACCATGATCCATAGAATAATCCGATATTTTAGAAAGAATTGAATGTGAAGTACAAAGGGGGTTATACTACAGGTTTGGGCATGAAGAATAGAAACAACTAGAAACAAGTGATAAAATCAGTTGAAGGGTCAATAGAAAGAAGTTGTTGTCACTTGAGTTTTCATAGAGAGTAGGGAGAGGAGAGAGTCGAGTGAACACGGGAAGAGCCATAGAAGCACTAGTAGAAAAAGACAAATTTATGACTAAAATTGCATATAAATGACTAAGTTTAGTCACATGAATACTAGTAATATATTGTCGGACATATATAACGCGACCAAATATATCACTAAAAAAATTTAGTCATTTATTGGTTGTTTTGCTTGATCATTTTGGTGGTAACTTTAGTCATTAATTGTTGTTCAGTGGTCATTTATTTGGTCATGGTAGTTCATTATTGTTGTCAACAAGTAGTAAATTTAGTCATTTGTATCATTTATTTCCGTCAACTGGTAGTATATCTATTCATTGTAATCATTATTTTCCATCAATGATAGTATATTTAGTCATTGTAATTAGCATTTTCCGTCAACTAGTAGTATATTTAGTCATTTTTATTCACCGATTTATGTAAATTGGTAGTGTATTGATATAATGTTTATTATTTGAATAATCATTATATTTACTACAAGTTTAGTAGTAAATGTCCAATTATATAATGATATGAATAATTTATTATTGACCATAAATTAATTGTGTAATGTAGAAATAAACATAGTATTAAACTAAAATTAAAACATTAAATAACTTAGTATTAAACTAAAATTAAAACATAAAATTAAAGATAAGATTGATTCTAACATGATGATGATAAAAAAATAAAGTAATTTGACATAAAATGAAATTAAAACATATAATATTGCAATTTAAATGAATTGCAAGTTGGCTATATATATAATAAAAAATGTTAAAACTAGCACAGTGTTGTGACTGAGAGTTTCCAAGTATGCAAAGACACCATAATATAATATCCACGAACAATGTACATTCAAACTATTAAATGTACAAAAGATCAAATTAAAACATATAATATTGCAATTTAGATGAAATGCAAGATGACCACACACACACACACATATTAAAAAAATATCAAAGACCACAAATACAACATAATAAAACATCTATCATATTAAAAGATCCATGAACATTAATATACATTCAAACTACTACATAAACATAAAATCAAATTAACACATAATATTGTGAACTGCAAGATTAAACATATAATATTGTAAAATTTAAATGAATTGCAAGTTGGCTATATATATAATAAAAATGTTAAAAGTAGTACAGTGTTGTGACTGAGAGTTTCCAAGTATGCAAAGACACCATAATATAATATCTATGAACAATGTACATTCAAACTATTAAATGTACAAAAGATCAAATTAAAAACATATAATATTGCAATTTAGATGAAATGCAAGATGACCACACACACACACACACACACATATTAAAAAAATATCAAAGACCACAAATACAACATATCAGCATCTATCATGATAAAATATCCATGAACATTAATATGCATTCAAACTACTACATAAACATAAAATCAAATTAACACATAATATTATGAATCTAAGATGATTTATATATATATATATATATATATATATATATATATATATATATATATATATATATATATATGTAATTTCAGTAGATAGGTAATTGCTAATGACTCATAACGTTCAAAGTAGTATAGTACTGTTAATGACTGTCACTGAGAGTTTCCAAGTCTTCAAATACACCATAATATAAAATATGCATGAACATACATTCAAACAACTACATAAAAGTAGTGGGCCAAGATGTCTAACAAGTGTGATAAAAATCGTCTATGTCATTTTTTGCAAATATTTCAATGGCCACCGTGTGAAGCTTCCTTCCTTTCAATACTTTTTTGCAAAAACAAAAAGAAATACACATTATCTTTAGATATGAAAAATGCTAAAACAAGAATTATATTCTAATATTTAGCGTATAATTATTGCACTCACCTCGAGTTCACTAGTACAACTATTAACATATTGCACATTATTCTTTAGTTCAATGTCAATATGATCGCTATCAATATTGAGATCACTTAGTGCATCTTTCATAGCTCTTTTGATAAGGACTTGTCCTTTTCATCGTGTTGTTTTTATAGAGTTTCCCTGCATGTGGTTTCATCATGTGAAACAAATATACAGCATTCAAAAGTATGAAGAATGAAAGCAATAATTTTTTTGTCAAATAGAATATTTTAAGCCTGAAAATTTATGACAAAACATTGGGACATATTAACTATCACAACAAAAGTTTGATTACCTCAAATTCAACACCACTATCAACAATATACTTTACACATTGCTCGGTGAGTTCTTCATGATCACTATGACCAATATTGACATGCTCTTGTGTAGTCTTCAGGGCTCTGTTGACATTATAAATTACTTTTCCTTTTGGAGACACTGCATGTTTCGTATGATTTCTTTGCATGTGGTTTAATAATCATGCAAAAAAATATACAACATTTAAAATTAGCAGCAAACCGTCTCCAAGGGAATTGTTCTCTTTTTCAAACAATGAAACAACAGAATCGCAACAAGCATTGGCAAAGATGTAAAAAAAGAAGATTAGAACATGAAACATTGTGATGAGCCTTCAAATCTCTTTTATGATATGATAGTTATGATATTAAAAAAAATTAAAGCATTATTTTACAAGAAATGATCTCATTGTCCAAGGTAGTTAACCTTACAATTCATAACTTTGGATATTTGTAGTCGTGTTTCCTTAGGAAAAAGTAACACTATATGTCAATAGTAAAAAACATTAAGAATCAAGCAACTCTCCATTATCTATAGTCGTGTCACCTTAGAAAAAAGGAGCATTATATTCAATATCATATAAAGGTTTGGCATCAAGCAGAAAGGGATACCACCTATATTGGAGTGGACATTTACATATTATAATAATTACCTACATAAATTATCTCAATAAAAACAAACTTATTTATTTTGTATTTCTCTTGTATTTATATATTTCCATCTGCAATACCAAATCAAGAAAGGAATATTGATAATATACTGAGTTATGTGGAACCTAGGTTTTTGAACTGGTACATTGTAACAAAAGGAAAGAATGAGGAAGAAAAGAGGTTGAATGCAACCTGTATAATCAATGTGGCAAGGAAGCCTAGATGTTCAATTTTCTGTCTACCTGAAGACATTGTTGAGGTCAATACTAAAATGATACTTATATTTATTGAAATCATTATGCTTTGGAGTCTTAAAAAACAAACCAGTGAAGATGCAGGGATTTAAGATAGTGAAAATGGAATCATAACTAGTAGTTTATCAAACATTGTTATTGATGACAGTACTTCAGAGGCTTCTTTACCACTTGATAATGGAAGTGGTAGGCTATGTGGAAGTATTGGTTTCAGATCCTTGTCTTTAGAGAAAATTCATCCAGGTGGAGCTTCAAACATTAAAATAACAATATGCATCCATGAAGAAGGAGAAGGGTGAATTAATTGTTGGGGATTTGAGCTCTGTAACGACTAAAATGAAATATTTTTAAGGAGTTATTCATCGAGGAGGAGGTTGGAGTTATTGTGGGGGAATACCATTCGAATGCAAAAGAGATTTGAAGAAAAATAACACTAATAAGGATAAAACATTTCAGAATAGAAGTATAATTAAACTCCTCTCTTTCCTATGACAAGCACACCATTAAATCAACACAACATTAATGAATATGATTAAGCAATCTTATTTATATCATTTTGTTGCAAGAATAGTATTTACTCAAACTGAGTTTACATATATCGTATGACCTGTACAAGTCCATACTTCTACTGGTAATACTTATCAGAACCACAAAATACAAAACTCAAACTGATACTCAGTTTATATTCGAGTGGTATATTGTCAAAGAACAACTTATACCATTACCTCTGAGCTGGGAACAATTTCCCTTCAGATTGGACAAGTGTGAAATCTGAGCGTATGTTGTACTTTCCCTAACTCGGCTCCTTTACCTCCTTCAGGCCCAGCTTGACCTCTATTCCTTGACTGTGATGAATGTTGACCCTAACTTGGCTCCTTATCTAGGAAGTGAGACCTGAACTGCTTGACCTAACTCAGATCCTTGTTCACATAGTGAGACCTGAACTGCTTGCCTCCTTATGCACGCATAGAGACCCAACTTGGTATCTATGAGACCTGACTTGATTTCTAGTTATGTTTGCCTCCTTTTGCATGCATAGAGACCTGACTTGGTCTCTATATCATCCCTTATCGACCTCCTCTTGTTTGTTATCTTCCAGAACCTGTCTCGGTCCTCTTTGGAGTGCCTCCTCTCTCTATTTGACCTCACTCTCTTTTCCCTTATATTGATAGTGAGGCTTCCAGGTTACTTGTAACCCTAGCATATTTTCCTCAATCATTCCTAGCCCTTAGATGATCTCATTATGAACTTTATCCAAGGGTGGGGAATTAATCAAGCATTGAGATACATCAATGGTTGAGATGCAATCTTAGCTTGATTTAGGTGGTCCCCACCATTTAATTTTATTTTTTCTAGTCAAAAGATGGGCTTCCTCCTCATTACTAGGCATCCATAATGAGGATGAGTTATCTGCTTGAGCTATATGCTAACACTCCCTCTTAGCGAGGGAGGTAAAGTCACTAGAGTTGTCTTCTCTAGGATCCACCTCACTATGTGTTTCTCTCTCTGAGTCTGAGAGACCCAACCATTCCATGTCCGAACATTCTATTTGTTCTGCTAGGAGGGGTCTACTACACCCTTTACTAGGATTATTTGGGTATCCCCATTCATCTAATTGAGTCCATTCCCACCATGTGGGTCTACTGAGAACAACCTCATGTTCTCTTACACTTTTACTTGCAAACTCATTTCTTTCATTTGTGAGTCTGTAAATAGGTTGTCCCCACAGTTTATATAGCCCATATTCACTTATTACTATCATTATAGGTGGTCCTAGTTCTTGACTTTTAACTGAATGGATGTGTACACTGCAGCCAAAGAAGATTTTCCCATATCCTTGATGCTCTAAGGATAATATTGAGAGAAATTTGATTCTCATACATGGTATGTATAGTACTTTTGGTATCTTGAAAATTCTACTTGATTCTAGTTGTACTGATACTGCGCCTTTTCCATGAAATTCCATCATACTGGAATGCACCCCACACTTAAAAATTCTTGATGCTTGACTTGAGAATTCATGAATTCCAAGTTGGTCACCTTTCATGTGACTCATATCCCCATTTTGTATGTACCAACATGCCCTGGTTTTATCCTTTGTATCCAAAAACAGAGTGTGTTTGTCCTTAAACATTCTAGAAAACTCTCTAGATGTGGCAGCCAACTATTGCTCATCTTCCTCTTCTTTGTTTTCAACTTCTATTGAGGTTGTGCTGGCCCTTGAAAAATATTTTGAATAAACTTGGTAATGTTTGACCACTTTTAAGACTTCAGCAGGCTGGTTGAAGATGGAGTGTCTAGGCGAAGAGGAGATCACGAGATTTCGCCCCCTTTTACGGGAATTTAGGGTTTAGGGTTTATGTAACGGGTATGGGATGTCGACCTTAGGCCTATTTTGTAATGTATAAATATATAGCTAGGCAATTTAAGAGTAGTCTGATCTATGTGATAGTAGTGGATGTATGTGGCTAAGTGGAAGTATTTGTAATCGACTTTGTGCATATTATGTGTTAAGACTTGCAGAGCTAAGTGCAAGTGATTGTAAGAGGCTTTGTGCACAGACTGTGTAATGCATTGTGTTGTGACCTAACTCAAGGAAGGAGGATCTGGCGAGGTGCGCATAGATACCCTGTCCTATGCGGAGTTGGCTTTGTGGCTCCATGCATGTAAGAAGATTGGAAGAAGCTAATAAAGAAGAAGAAGACGAGCTAGTGTATGTAGCCCCACACTGGGGTGAACCACGTATATCCTGTGTTGTGTTTTCTTTGTGCGATGTGGTTGATATAATATTGATATGATCTATGCTTAGTGTTTTAATATTTATGTATGTTAGATGCATCAGATGTAGTATCTTAGTGCCTTTTATGTGAATGAATACTAGATCTACTTTGTTGCTATGTGTTGAATACTGTGTTGTTCTATAATTAGGGTGTTTTACTGCGATGTGAATAATCGTTAAAGACTAATGAATATTATTGGCTAAGTGATTTTTTAAGTATCGTGATCACAGATCTGTGTCCCAGCTAGGTTGTAGACACTTGAGTCCTACAACCCCCCCTGCCTCTACCACGGGTGAGACTTCATCTAATTCACAGGTGTATTTGAAAGGGCCGGTAGTTAGGGTTTTGTTGGTGTGTTGTTGAAGCGTTGAACCCTGGGTCTTCCCATGTGCCCAAAAATGGTTTCGTTGACCAGACCTGAAACTTTGATTGCTGGGAATTGAAGAAAAGATAAAGCTATGTGCATAGATCTGTTTCTATAGTGCGCAGTATTCTACTTGACTTGTGAAGCTCTCTGCTAAGAAGGGAATCAAATATGAAGAAAAGAGGTAATATTTTTAATCTTTGTGCTCTGATAAAGGTAAGATAAGTGGAATTTTGTTTTTCAAAAGAATGGATCTAGGTACATTTGATAGATTTCATACTAGTCTGAAAACTAGGGCACAACTAGAAGAAAGAAGATTTGATATGAATAGATTTGATCAAGCTAATGAAAGATATGTTATTCCTATGTATAGAAAGAATATTTTGACTAACAAGTGGATGAAGTATCCTAGAAAGAAATTTGTGTAGGTCCATCACTGTGATCCCAGTGCGCATTACAGGAAAGGTTGGGGATCGTTTAAGAGAAAGAGGGGATTGACTCTTTGTTATAATTGCAGAAGACTGTGACATCTTGCTAAGGAATTCCCTGGTAGAGGTCATATTTTTCTTTGTTGTAAATTTGTTGGTCATGATGTTTTGGATTTCCCTAGAATGATTGCTAAATTTGAGAAGATGAACATGAAAAAATAAATCCATGAAGAAGGTCAAGAGACTAAGAATATACTAGAAAACCAAAAAGAATCAGAGACTATATTATTGCAGATGAAAGAAACCCTAAATGATCACAGAGACATCAATTTACTAGAGATCTTAAAAGAGAAGCAGTGCATAGAAAAAATAATAGGATAATTCGACATAGACTGTGTATTGGATGCAGAAACACAGGTGAACATTATTCCATAAAGTACTTGGGAAATTTTGGGAAATCCTTCTATGATTCCTTCATTGGGAGGAATAGGATTGTTTAAAGGAAATTTGATAACCCTATGTGGAAGACTTGTTCATGTACCTATGAGTGCTCATGGAACATCGACAAAAGAATAATTCGAGGTCATTAAGTTTGTTGAGAACAACGCTCCTTTTGCACTTTTGTTAGGTAGGACTTGAATTGAGAGAGATCAGATCCGAAGGAAAGAAGAAGAGGAAGTTATAGAACAAAAAAAGCAATAGCTAAGGGATTTCATGGATAGGACTGTAACACACTTAATAGAAGAAAATGAGGAAAATTCGAAGCAACTGAGAGACAGCGACTTGGTTGTCAAAGTTGAAAGAACGCAAGAAGGTTTGAAGAACTTATCCATGTAGAAGAGAAGAGAACCTACTCCAGAAATAGTAAGAGAAGAAGTGTTACCATTGAATCTTGTGAACAACCATCAGTAGTGTGAGTTACTATGCTAAGAAAAGATAAGAACAAGAATGGAAAGAGGAATCCAGAGATGCAGATCACAGGGAAGAAAGCAAGAAATCTCAATAAGAAGAAAGAAAAGCTAGAAAAATTATAGGAGATTCCAGAGAGGACTTCACAAAAGGAAGGCTTGCAGAAATTGAACCTCTTCGAAAGAGAAGAATAGCACAGACTGGAACTTCACCACGACGAAGAAATATGACTATTGGAGGCATCCTGATTGTTATAACGATGCTCTAGAATGACTAGAAACACAATTATTACTGGAAAGATCGCCATTGGACCATTGGGACAACACCATAATGGATCAAATCGTATTGATTGAGGCATTCCTAAACATTGAAGGAGTCGGTTACGACACTATCTATTTAATCCGTTGAATGTCTTACCGAGAACAATTTTGCAAATTGTGATTATTCGAGCCCATAGAGAACTGATTTCTACGACACTGTGCATTTGAGACCTCGTCAACCGCTTTGTTTACCTTGAGCATATGTTCACCTATTTGAGATATCTAACATAGAGCATGCATGTCATATGGCCTTAGAGAAATAGAGAAGACTGTCGAGGAGATCCTAATAGACCTTATGGATGAGAAGGTCATGTCTGTAGGAGCACATGCCTCGTCGAAGAGAGGATTGCAAGCATCCTCGTTGACCACACGTCGATCTGGGCCATCCAAAATAAGTAAGCACCCTGACGATTTGGCGAATTCTCATCTCATCGGTCTTGCCCAACTATATCCCTCCCCTGGATAACACGGTTAGCCATGATAGTGTCCTGAGAGATTTCCACTATACACTGATCACTATGCACCTCCCGAAGGGGATAAGCGTAGTTGGACTGTAGTTGGGACAGATTTTGATGGTCAAGATTAGTGATTTCAACTTAGGAGACCGCAAGAATTATGGAATGCTCACACCACATAAGTACTTAATAAATACAATGGGGAAGAAGTCGAAGATAGTCCCCCAGTCGTGGACCATGGACATCGTGAGATCAACAATCCTTAATGTGATGAACACACTGCACTTCGACAGACATGAGGAGGTTAAAAAATGCATTAAAATCCTCTTGTCATTCTTCCATGGCAGTTACCTGTGGTTGGATAGGTGCATCACTGTAGATCCGACGTTGATTCACTGGATCATTGGATTGAGCATGTAGGGACTGGACCCTGAGGATATTTACCCAGGGAAGGCTGCAGATCACTCTTTGGCGCAACGAATAAAGGATACCTATGGCGATGTAGAGAAAGGGATGTGGATTTACAAGGTAGCCTCCATCCAAAATGGTTTAGTGTGCCTAGCTTGTCTGCTGATTGCAGGCAAGCTCATCAGGAAGAACAGACTGACGCAGGTCATGGGGTTTGTCATTGACCTCGCAAGAAAGTATGTCAAAGGGATGCAAATGAACTAGGCGAGCTACCTCGCCAACTAGTTGGACCAATATTTCCACGAAGCACAAGACGAGGGCTACGAGTTTCACTTCAGTTGGTTGTTGATTCTCGTTGCCTTTATCACTTGGGAGATGCTAGAAGGAGCAACCTTCCCTGAAGTTGAGTCGTCTGAACCACTGGCCACAAGGTTCACCACCTTGTGGTACTCGAGCAATATGGTGAAGCAGTGGAAGTCGAACATTGTCTTCCACACTTACTATATACAAATCACGTGAGCCATTGAGTCATTTCCCCGAATGACTTTGAATACACTCCATCAGTTCAGGCCAATAGCGAAGTTCCGCTCAGACAAGCACTTAATTTACATCATTGCATGTAGGAATGAAACGAAGGAGGAGTTGCAGTCATACTATAAATTAATTTATGAAGACATGGGGGAGATAACTGAGGAGTGGTCGAATGAATTCCTTGTACCAGTTGAGAAGACGGAGCTCTCCAACCCTAATATCCTCAGAAGTCCTATGGTCACCCAAGAATAATATGACGGAGCCAACAGCAGGAAGAAGAAAAAGAAGAAAGAGGTGTAGGAAATAAACATTGCATCAGAGGAAAATGCGTCGGAGTCACCTGGAGGAGGAGGAGATGATGAAGTAGACCAAAATGAGGATGAAGATGAAGAAGATAAGTAGGAACAGGGTGAAGTGAGATCGCCTAAATATCCCCTTATAGAGGTCGAGATGTCAAAGAAAAGAAAGATTTCTCCAAAGAAACCCTCAACGCGAAATAAATCAAAAGTCAATAAGTGCCAATTACAGACTGTACTTACTGTGGATGATATCAACCTCATCATCGTAGTTGTATCAGATACTTTAGAGGACATTTTGTAGAGAAATGAAGCAAAAATTGAGACAATGTATGACAAGATCAAGGCAGAGCTCAAATGGTTACAACAGGCCATCTATTTGAGTCGTCCAGTGTTTACTGCGTTGCTGTAATCAAGGGGTATAGATGCAGGAGATGAGCTTGACCAACTACACAGATTAGCAGATGCGATAGAGGCTCACCTTCATCGAGTACAGGAGGAAAAATAATAGGCCATAGAACCCTTGAAGAAAGAAAAGGAGGAAGCCCTAGAGCAAAGCCGGGTTGAGAAGAAAGAAAAAGATGACATCCTAGCAAAGTTTGAAGAGGACAGAGAGAATATCCAGCGAGAGAAATATCAACTATTTGCGAAGCATATTGGAGTCAGAGAAGCAGTCACTTGATCACTTTGCTCTGTACTAGGATTGGAACATATGGAAGAAGAGACAACTGAGAATTAGGTGGGGAATCTTGTTGAAGCCATTCAGCAGCTCCAAGCAAGAGTAGAAGAATAGGAATTGCAGGCAGTGTCGAGCACTTCGAAGGAAGTGTGAAATCAAAGGGAAGAAACTACCCAGAGCACAGTCAAAAGAATCAAGGCATTGGTGTTAGAATACAAGTAACTTAGTAACCAAAGTGCGCATACCTATGAGCGCCTTGCAGAGTACCCAGAACTAAGAAAATTAGAAGCATAGCTTCAGGAGGCAAAGCATCAAGCATCGACAGTGCAAGCACAGCTGAAACTTCTTTCAGTGGTTAAGAAGATGAAAAGGTCACAGGAAGAACACGCATTTCAATAGCAGGTCCATGCCATCTAGAGTAGAGTCATGGAAGTGACCTAGAGACTCTAGCCGGTACAGGATGAAGCCTACACACTTTTTGAGGAGATCGAGGGACAAGGTGCATAGCTGGAACAAGTAGTCACCACAATGGAACAATGCTTGGAAAGACCTGTCATTGAGACAGTCATTCAAGATTTCACCAAGAAGGAGTCTCTGGTGAAGCAGCAAGTTGAGGCAGCTCAAGCCAATCTCGAGGACTTCGAAGTAGAATTTCCCAGATCAGAGTGACTTGGGATGAGTCACATGTGAATGTTGGGGGCCTGTTAGCCCTCTACTAAGTTTTGGAAGAACCTTGGTCGTGTTTGACCACTTTTGAGACTTCGATAGGCTGGTCAAAGATGGAGCACCCAGGTGAAGTGGATATCACGGGATCTTTCCCCCTTTTATGGGATTTTTGGGTTTAGGGTTTATCTAACGGGTATGGGATGTCGACCCATGAGTTTACCCATTCTTAGGACTCTTTTTTAATGTATAAATAGATAGATAGACGATGTAAGAGTAGTCCAATGTGTGTCATAGTAGTGGATGTATGTGGCTAAGTGAAATTATTTGTAATTGGCTTTGTGCATACTATGTGTTAAGACTTGCAAATCTAAGTGCAAGTGATTGTAAGAGGCTTTGTGCACAGACTGTGTAAGATTTGTACTATGACCTAACTTAGGGGAGGAGGATATTGCAAGGTGCACACAGATCCCATGTCCTATGTGGAGTTGGCTTTGTGGCTTCGTGCATGTAAGAAGATTGGAATAAGCTAATAAAGAAGAAGAAGAAGAAGAGTTGGTGGACGTAGCCCCACACTGGGGTGAACCACGCATATCCTATGTTGTGGTTTATTTGTGCGATGTGGTTGATATGGTATTGATATGATCTATGCTTAGTTCTCTAATCTTTATGTATGTTAGATGCATCTGTTGTAGTATCTTAGTTCCTTATATGTAAATTAATACTAGATCTACTTTCATGCTTTGTGTTGAATGCTGCGTTGTTCTTTAATTAGGGTTTTTTCCTGCGATGTGAATAAGGGTTAAAGACTAATGCATATTATTGGCTAAGTGCTTTGTTAAGTATTTTGATCACAGATCTGTGTCCTAGCTAGGTTGTACACACTTGAGTCCTACAACCCCCCTACCTCTACCTCAGGTGAGACTTCATCTGCTTCGCAGGTGTCGCCGAAAGGGTCGGTAGTTAAGGTTTTGTTGTTGCGTTGTTGAAGCATTGAACCCTGGGTATGCCCGTGTGCCAACAGGCTTCAATCTCTTTTCTTCTCCCTATTTCACCAAAAACATTCTTATCTTGGGTGCATTGTATAGAAAAGTGTACAAGCCCTGCACACATGAGAATAAATGAAAATCATACACTTTGTCTCAATTCTTCAAAGTCCATTGGATGCACAGTAGTGAATATTAGAACACATGACTTAGTTGAAGGGTGGCCTCATCTTGTCCTTGAAAGGTTCAGAAACAAAATCTGTTATGTTTTATTGAGTAGAGCTTCAACACAAAATGGGACTATTTTTTGTATTTCCATAGACAGAAAGGGATACCACCTATATGGGAGTGGACATTTGCATCTTATAATAATTACCTACATAAATTATCTCCATAAAAACAAACTTATTTATTTTTTATTTTTCTTTTATTTATATATTTCCATCTGCAATACCAAGTCAACAAAGGAATCTTGATAATATATTGCATTATATGTAACCTAGGGTTGTGAACTGGTACATTGTCACAAAAGGCGAGAATGAGGAAGAAAAGAGGTTTACTGCAACCTATATAATCAATGTGGCAAGGAAGATTTCATGATCAATTTTCCTTCTACTTGAATACATTGTTGAGGTCAATCTTAAAATGGTACTTGTTATATTGATTGCAAGCATTATGCTTTGGAGTCTTACAAAACAAACCAATGAAGATGCAGGGATTTCAGACACTGAAAATGGAAGTGTAACTAGCAATTTCTCAAACATTTTTATTGATGGCAGTACTTCAAAGGCTTCTTTACCACTTGATAATGGAAGTGTCTGGCTATGTGGAAGTATTGGTTTCATATCCTTGGCTTCAGAGACAATTCACCCAGGAGGAGCTTCAAGCTTTAAAATAACAATATGCATCCAAGAAGGAGGAGAAGGATGAATTAACTATTTTGGATTTGAGCTCTAGAATGACTAAACTGAAATATTTTTGAGGAGTTATTCATCGAGGAGGAGGAGGTAGTAGGATGGGGAATACCATTTGAATGCAAAAGAGATTATGGATTTCTAAGGTTTTCTATGGATTTATCTTAATTTGCAGACACAGGTAGATACATAATTAAGTGGTTCGAAGAACAAATCTGCATTTCTAAAGACTTCCATTTGATTTCTAGGAGGGGGAATACCATTTGAATGCAAAAGAGATTATGGATTTCTAAGGTTTTCTATGGATTTATCTTAATTTGCAGACACAGGTAGATACATAATTAAGTGGTTCCAAGAACAAATCTGCATTTCTAAAGACTTCCACAACCACCTTGCTTCACACAATTGGAAAATCTGAGAAGGTGGCATTTTTTCTCATATCATTAGCTACCTTAGAGATGATCGAGTGGTGAAAAGATACCTTCCAATTAATCCTATGACAAATGATATATTTTCATATAGTGAAAGATGGCATTCTTCTATGAAAATCGAACATTGTGATTGTTCCTAGAACCATCGATGATCGAGCAATAAATACCAAACCAAAGCTTAATCCATGAGAAATAAATGAAAATCATACACTTTGTCTCAATTCTTCAAATTCCATTTGATGCACAATAGTAAATATTGGAACACATGACTTAGTTGAAGGGTGGCCTCATATTATTCTTGCAAAGTTCAGAAACAAAATCAAGTTTCAGTCTTGGACAAAAATAAATCAACCCACATCTATTATGTTTTATTGAGTAGAGATTCAACACAAAATGGAACTTACACCACTATGCCCATGTCTTATCATATGTCGATAAATCAAATTTATTTTTCTCACCTTTCCACCAAGACAATCATTACATGGACATGGATATATTTCCATATCATTCTCATCAGATATTCTGTCATCTTATGCATGGTATTCATCCATTGTCAACATTTGACTTTGACTCATCTTTGACGTTCTGCATTCCAATATTAATTTGATATGTTAACTAACAAATCTCAGGTAATTTAGATGCTACAAGGGCATAAAATTAGCTAAGTCGTTGTTAACAACAACAACATTAACAAGGAACTAAGTTATTCTATGAGTTTGCATTTTCTAGTTGTGAAAAGAAAACATTTCTCAGAGAATCAAATAGGAAATGAGAAAGGTGTCGTAGAAGGAGGAGTTTATCAACCTTGGAAGATTTGAAATCTCTGCAGTTTGGAAATCTTGTGGAGCATGTAGTTCTTAATGCAACTTCCCACTCTTAGTTTTGGCCAAGTTATTGTAGATTAATGATTTTGGGGGAACTTGAAGGAGCTTGAAAGATTCTTTTTTCATGAATTTTATGTCTTTTATTGCATATTAATGATTTGAGGGGCACTTGAAGGAGCCTGAAATAATTTTTTTCTAAAACCATTATGCATTGAAACTATCCAAGTTACAATTTTTTTCTAAAACTATCAGAGTTCCATTTTTATGATATTTAAGAATGCTAGAAATTAACCACACTTGTGATTATAGTTTATATCTACCAACTTCAACACAACAACATAGGCATCAAATATATGGCTCACTAGGGTTTTCCATCCAACACATATAGGGTATTCCAACCAAGATAGGCATAGACTATGGTGCCTCTAGTTATTATTTCTCCTAGTGTATCCATGACAAAGAGGACCCTATGTGTAACCGCAAACCCCTTCATCACTATGGGCATAGCTAGTTGGAGATGTCCTTGTTTTTGTAAGTAGTAATGATCATGCAAAAGAAGAAACACATGGGAGGATATATCTTGGATTGGAAGCATGAACCTTGTTCTACATGAGGTCTCTGCTGACTTACCGATTATAAGTGAAGATAAATAGGATAAATATTAGTTAGAGGAAAACTCTTCACCTACTAGCAAAATGCAACTCTTATCTATAGAATATTTAAATAATGACTCGGTGATTGAAAATAATAGACCCCTTTGTTTTGAAAAATATTTTGAACAAACTAAGCATGTATGTAACATCCACAGCCACTAACAGGCTGGACAATGCTACCAAACACCACATTAACTTAGCCTTTTGATCTCTGATACCATATTGTAACATCCCCGACAACCAACAAGTCGGGCAATGGTACCAAACACCACCTTAACATAGCCTTTTCAGCTCTGATACCATATTGTAACATCCCTGGCTATCAACCCACTTGTCGAGAACGCTACTATGTGGAACATTCTCATACTTATATATATGACATGCATATTAAATCTAATTAACAGATTGTTCTAAACAATACAGAGTAAGCACAAGATTACTGCTAATATATATCATCAAGGACATTAACAATAATTCATATCGCAACAGAATACATGATAACATTTAAGCATCACAGGCATGAAAAACATAATATTAAGCATAAATTGATACTTATCTTTGAAACTATAGTAATTCCACCAACTGCATGCAGAACTTCCATGAACCTCCCAACCTTAGACTGCATTGCTCATCACTCTCAGTAGTACGTCACTCTCGAGCTGGGACTAAGCTCCACCGGGTAGGGAATCCTAGGCTAGGCAAGGCAAACAGAAGACACACAGTTACAGAGGAAGGATTCTCTCCTAGGATTCACTTATGCCCATTGCTCACAGACTCTCATTCCCCACATGCATGTCCCACCCCAAGAGTATACACCTTCACTGTCACCCAGAAATTCCTTCGGCTACTAAACCTCCCTTGCCTTGGGCTTCGGCAACAGACCAGACAAGAATTCTCTGATCCCTATGGTAGCTACAGGACCCCTTCCAGGAGTTCTCACTTCCTTCGCGCACTCTCTCACCTGGAAAGAGTCTCTCACAGGCTTGGAAACCTCTTCTTTTGACCAATTCTAGCATAGTGAGGACACAACAACAAGTCTCACTAATGCACAATCAATGGAAACAACCACACATGGTTAGGAACTGTGTGGCCACAATAGACCACTAGGATAACATAACACGACTCAGGCAATTTCAGGTTTATCAACCATGCAACATAGGATGGGTTCACGGTTCTGGTTTTGGAGATGCATGAGGGTGTATAGAGATCCCACACAGAGACTTAACGGTTCAAGTAAGAATTCCCTAGAGCAAACACCAAAACAGAGGTCGATCATGGACACCCGCAAGTTTAGACAGAGGATGGAAAATGGGAGGTCGAACCCCCAACATGGCTCCCTTATCTGGTTTTATCTACATGCACCCAAGTTGACACCTATCTCCCTAGGGCTGCATGATCCCCATTTTGCACATGTTCCCCCAACTAGGAACTTAGGATAAAACATAAACATTTACACATCTTTGGAATCATATTTAATTATTATCCCCAAGGTCTTAAGCTCTTAAGCTTAGCCCTTCTCCCAACTTTTCAGCCCCCTCTCCCTTACCTAGACTTTGTGGAAGCTTAGTCCCTCATCACTCATTCATCATGGTCGGTCCACACGCAGAGATGTTTTTATATTACTAATGTGCATCATTACATGTACAAAAACTAGGCTCTTGACCTTCAACACTTAGGCTCTCTAGCCTAATAAACACATAATCCCACCATCTTATATAAACTTGGATCACGAGCCTATAAAACATAATTACAATTCATAATGCAATTGGGGCACGTCCTTGGGGTATTACAATCCCCTCCCCTTATTTTTTCACTATCCTTACTGCAACTTTCACACAGCATCAACAAGATTTTCAAAATCTTCAAAAAGATGCAGGTATTATGCCCGCATAACATCTTCATGCTCCCATGTCGCGTCCTCAGGAATATACCTGTTCCATTGGACCTTAACAAGTCCTATGGCTCGATTCTGGAGGTGTTTTATTTTCTGGTCCAATATGCGTAGATGATGCACTTGCAACACACCTTCTTGTTCCACCTGGATCACATTCTAGTCAATCACATGATTAGGATCAGGTATATATTTCTTCCGTAATGAAACATGAAACACATTATGTACAGTCATGGATGTAGGTAATGCAAGAATATATCCAACTAACCCAATCCTTTCTAGGCTTTTGAAATGGCCCACAAAATCTGGTTGCCAACTTGGAACAGTTTCCCAGCCTCAAGGAACTTCTATTGGATTTTACTTTCAAAAAAAACATGATCTCCCACTTTAAACTCTCTGTGGGTTCTGTTTTTATCAGCATAACTTTTCTTCCTGCCTTGGGTAGCTTTCAAATTCTGCTTATTTTTCAACATTTTCTCTCCCATTTCCTTGAGAAACTCTGGCCCAACTATCGCTCTATCAACTGGGTTATCCCAGCTTACTGGAATATTTCACTTTCTACCATAAAGTGATTCAAATGGGCTCATCTTCAATGATGCTTGATACCCATTGTTGTAGGCGAATTCTACCAAGTGTAGGTAGTTTTCCCATTTCGATGGTTTGTCCATCACATACATCCTTAGTATGTCTTCTATCAATTGATTCACCTGCTCTGTCTGCCCATCCAACTCAGGATGATAGGTTGTATTGAAATTCATATTCGTTCGGAATCCCTTGAATAACCCTTTCCATAAATTTGAGTTAAATTTCTAGTCTCTGTCAGACACAATTGTCTTCGGAATTCTGTGCAATCATGCCACTTCCTTCATAAAAATATCAAAAACCTTCGTTTCCTTGTGAGTATCCTTTAATGAAATGAAATGGGCAGATTTCGTAAGCTTGTCCACCACTTCCATAATTGAATCATGTTGCTTGCATGTTCTAGGCAATCCTGTGATGAAATCCATTTTCACCACTTTCCACTTCCACTCAGGAATGGGTAAAGGTTGCAACAATCCAGTTTGATGCCTATGCTCAGCTTTAACCTTTTTTCATTCCATACATCTGGCGATGTATTCTGCAATCTCTTTCTTCATACTAGGTCAAAAGTAATGGCTCTTGACTGCTGCCATAGTCTTCTGATATCCAGGGTGCCCAACATAAGGCATGTTATACATTTCTCTCAGACTTGCAAGTTTCAAACCCTGGCCATTAGGTACATAACCTATGTTCTTGTATAGAAGTATTCCATTAGTATCTAACTTATAATCTTCCACTCCTTGTGGTATCTTATATTGTTGTAGCTTCACTACCAATTCCCTGTACTGCAAGTATACACTTGCAACTTCCAAAACTCTACTCTTTATGTAGGTTTGATACATGCTAATGGTTGTAGCATGTAATTCATGTACTCTCCTGCTGAGTGCATTAGCCACTTTATTATCCTTCCCTTTTATATGCTTGATATCAAAATTGTATTCAAAGAGAAATTCCAGCCACCTACTTTGCCTAGCGTTCAAGGTTGGTTTATCAAACAAATACTTCATACCACTATGGTCTATTCTCAATTAAAACCTCCTTCCCATGAGGTAATGTCTCCATTTCCTTAGAGCGTGAACGATGGTCGCTAACTCCAAATCATGAGTTGTGTAGTTCCTTTCATGCTCTTTCAACTTTCTGGATTCATAACAAACTACAAATCCATTCCGACTGATGACTCGTCATATTCCTTCTTTGCATGCATTAGTGCATACCACAAAATATTCATTTGGATTTTCAATCTTCGGAATTGGAGCACTAGTTAACAGTTGTTTCAATCACTGAAAGATTTTCTCACAATCTTTTGTCCACTAGAACTTCTTCTCTTTCCTTTGCAAGGAAGTCATAGGGTGAGCTAACCTCAAGAACCCTATGATGAACCTTCTGTAATAACCATCTAGACCCATAAAGGATATAACTTCTATCACATTCTTTGGCGCTGACCATTCTTTGATGGCCTCAATATTTTCAGGATCTACCAATATCCCATCTTTTGAAATAATATGCCCCAAGTATTGGATCTGCTCCTGATCAAACGAGCACTTTCTCATCTTGGCATATAGTTGGTGCTCTCTTAGCATCTGCAACAACATCCTAAGATGTTTTTCATGCTCTTCCTCTGAATTGGAATACACTAGAATGTCATCCAAGAAGACTATGATGAACTTGTCTAGATAATCCCTAAACACACCATTCATCAAGCACACAAAAACAACTGGTGTGTTTGACAACCCAAACGACACCACTGTGAACTCGTAATGACCATACCTTGTTCTAAAGGCTCTCTTGCTGATGTATTCATCCTTAATACTTACCTAGTGGTATCCCGACCTGAGGTATATCTTCGAAAAGATATTTTCATCCTTCAACTGATCGAAGAGGTCATGAATCCTCGGCACATGATACTTTCTCTTTACAGTTACCTTGTTCAATTGTTTGAAATTGATACACAATCTCAACGTTCCATCCTTCTTCTTCACGAATAGAACCGGGGCACCCCAAGGTGACACGCTTGGGCATATGTACTCCTTCTTCAGAAGCTCCTCAAGCTGCAATTGCAATTCTTTCAGCTCTGATCTACTCATTCTATAAGGATCTTTCGATACTGGAGCTGCTCCAGGCATCAAGTTTACAGAGAAGTCAATATCTCTTTTCGGAGGTAATCCTAGTACCTCCTGAACTACATCTTCAAAATCCTTTAGTACAGCATGATCTCCTATACCTGACACCTTATCCTTGGATGTTTCCTCCACATGGCTGCAAATAATTGACATCCTTTTCTGTAGCACTTCTTCAGCTACATTGCTGAGATTTCTCTGATAGCAACAACTCTGGGAATTCCTTGGACTATTTTCTAATTCCCTTCCTCATCTAGATAAGTTAATTCCTTGTTACAACAGTCCAGGATGGCATGGTGTTGTGTTGACGGGCGAAATTGATCGTCCGTCAACTGGGAGATTGGAACCGGTCTGGGGTTGTCTAAATAACCCAAGCCATTTGGAATGGACCACCCTGATGAGTTTAACGGCTCGATGGCCGCTCTAAGGTCTTTTAAGAAAACCAAAGAGAAAACTAAACTAACTAATCTATCTAAAATAAATAAACTAACTAAAACTAACTAAAACTAACTAAGACAAACTAATTAAAACTAAACTAACTAATAATAAAAACAAACTAATATACTAATCTAATTAAAATAAAGTACTAAATAAACTAAAACTAAATATAACTATCCTAACTATTATATACAATATACTAATTACTATTATAATAACTCAAATCAACTATCTAATTACCAGCTGCAATATTACTTATTCACAAATGTACACTATAAACAATCTACAGATTTAATTAAAACCTGCAAAACTCGTGTGTTTTCTGCCCTAAGACAACAAGATATATTTTAAGATTTTTTATATTTTATGAAAAAGAAATAAAACTACTGAAATTAAACGATCTAATATAATTACTGAAATTAAACAATCTAATATAAATCTAATTAAGCTTATATCTGAATTAAACTACTTAATGAAAACAGTAAAGAAAAGATTAACTGACCTGGAAACGCTCCAAGTCTGCCCTGTGTGTGATGACTTCTAAGCTGGTCGGAGGAGAGAAACTCGCACCGTTTAGTCCGTAAGCTTTTCATAAACGATCGGATGTGCTGCTCCTTGAAGTGTTTACAGGACAAACAAGACATAAAAAATCATAACAATCTTACGATTATAAATCTCTGCAATAAGGGAAACCTGTTACGCAAAAACTTATATTTGATAATTCAATCAATGAAGAAGATAAACCTGTCATTCACAAACTAAATTAACAATTGTTATGTCTTTTATATATTTGGAAGAGACAAGATAATGGATTACAGTGATCAAATTTATATTATTTGCACATGATTTAGATATCTAAAGTAGTCATAAATCATAAACAAAGTGATATACACAACATGAAACAAAATGTTGATATATTGAGAAGCTAAAGCTGTGACAAAACATCAATTTTGCTTCAGTCTGTATTAGAACTCCATATCCTTGTTCTCCCATGAATGAGGATATCATTATTACAAAAATCATAAGTATATATAGGTCTCTTCACANGGTAAAACTTCCTTGTGGATAATATCAAATTGTTTTACATAATCTGGGAGATATCCCAAAATCACCTAAACTAAGAAAATAAAATGCAAGTGAAATCTTTGAAACATCCCCTAACTTCTCATCAACTTAATTGCAATTTCGAATTTACCTGCAATAGAACACAAATATCAAATTAGAAAGATATTTCAGTAACAAAACACTAAAAAATTGATCCTACAGACTTAGCTACAGAATCATCTGATTCTGTAGCTAGTCTAAAATAGCATATAGAATCAGATAGAAATCAAATGAAATCCTTTTAAAACAATCCAATTTAATTTTCTTTTTAAAAAATTAAAATCGAATTACTAATGGTTCAAGCAAATTTATCATTCGAATTAAACAAAATCGAAAAGGATGCAATCGAAACAGGATAAGAATGCTCTGTTTTAGTTGCTATGAAATCGGATCAAATGATAACCAAACTTTTTCATATNGGTAAAACTTCCTTGTGGATAATATCAAATTGTTTTACATAATCTGGGAGATATCCCAAAATCACCTAAACTAAGAAAATAAAATGCAAGTGAAATCTTTGAAACATCCCCTAACTTCTCATCAACTTAATTGCAATTTCGAATTTACCTGCAATAGAACACAAATATCAAATTAGAAAGATATTTCAGTAACAAAACACTAAAAAATTGATCCTACAGACTTAGCTACAGAATCATCTGATTCTGTAGCTAGTCTAAAATAGCATATAGAATCAGATAGAAATCAAATGAAATCCTTTTAAAACAATCCAATTTAATTTTCTTTTTAAAAAATTAAAATCGAATTACTAATGGTTCAAGCAAATTTATCATTCGAATTAAACAAAATCGAAAAGGATGCAATCGAAACAGGATAAGAATGCTCTGTTTTAGTTGCTATGAAATCGGATCAAATGATAACCAAACTTTTTCATATCCAAACGAAATCAAGCAGTGAATCACATCGAATCAGATACGATTTAATTCAACTCAATCGTAATCGATTTGTTACGGCTGTAACAATGTGCATACGATTCAGATTGTTTTAATCAAATATCAATATAGAAAGGCTGTTACGATTATAATCACAATGAAACAGCATCAACAAACTTCGCCATAGATTTCGATCGTTGGGTGTTACACAGTCGACAGACAGGACCAAAAATAGTGATCATAACCACCAACAGCAGTGATAACCATAGACTGGGCAATAATCAAATCGAATTGTGACCGAGTCAAATATAAAAACAAATCATAATCCTGGGAATAATCACTTTCGTTCCCAAATTAACTTTAAATGGTATGTTTGTTGAAATATGGATCGGGCTGATAATACGGTCAAACAATGCGAATCGAACAATTGCAATTTGGTTATGCATTAACATAATAGTATTAGAATTGGTCAAAAAGACATGGAATATAAAATCACAACAGTTAACCGTAATTGCCAACCATATTGTATATAACCAAATCAAAATGATATATTGACTGTGTTCAAAATTGGGATACCAGAAACAACCTGTGTTTAGATAAATATTAACAACTTCAATAAGCACAGAGCATTCAATTGAAACTAAATTAAAAAAATCAAATCTAATCCCACGATCAATCGAATCAAAGCCAAATCCAATCGAGATTTAAAACAATAACGAAATTAGATTTATCAAAACAAGATTATATACAAAAATGCATGTTTATGTGTCAAAACAAATCCATGGTGTAAACAGAGTTTATGAGTTTGTCATATAAACAGGTGATAATCATACCAGTGAGGTTGTTCGAGCTACGCCAATTTTGAATTGATGAATGTTGTTGCCGACTCCACGTTCTTAAACAAAATTGAACCTGTTGTTCGTTGTTTCTTATCAGTGGATGGCATCTTCGGTTTTTGACTGGTTAGATTTGCAACTTGATCCTCCAGAGCATGAATTCTGGACTGCAGCATTGGCACATCAAGATAATACCTCTCTAACCATGAGCCACACTGATCACATGGTGGCGCAGCTGGTTTGGCTAGAGAAGGAAGGGGTTTGGACGAGTCACCGGGGGTTTCACAAGGAATTTTGATGCCTGGATAATTAGGATCATTTTGCAAACAAGGTGGTAGGTTCTTCACAAAATCATACGCGGGTTTATCACACAGACCTTCTGAATAGGGATACTCACTTGCCAGGTAGCGTTCAATCTCTGAATCCAAATCTTCACTCACAATGATAGGGTCAGGGTTGACCGGAATTTTCGGTTTGTTTCTTGCCATGCGAGAGATCAATCGGGCATTCTTCTTACCTTTAGAATTTGAATTAGGTTTGGCTTTAGGCCTTTTAGCCACGGTTTTAACAATTTCCACATTTGTGGTCATAGAACCGGGTAGGTCAATAGGTGGTTCGGGTAGGGGTTTAGGTAACAGAGCACTATAAGGCACAGGGGGTACTGACTTACTCTCGCTCACCACAGGTTTGTCAACCTGTGGTGGGCTTGAATCATCAAAATTATTGCGTTTAAGAAAATCATTCCAACAGTCCCGACGTAACCCCAAATGACAAACCACAAGCATTTGAATTAACCCAAAATGAAATAGGCTGTTATCGTCCTGGTTCCATTTGTACCTTTTAGACATTTTAAACAGACTCCTAGGCAAGTAGTAAGGCATATTAATCTCATAGCCCATGAAAACCATAAGTAGACGAAGGTGGTACAAGAAGACGAAACCATACCGGCCCTCGCAAGTGATGAATTGCTTGGTCACCATCAGCAATTTGTGCCATCGTTGCTTTAGCATATTCACAGGCAAACCTTTGTCACAGGAGCTCACTCGTTGTGACTAGAAGAGCAATGTCCACGAGACATCTTCCACTTTACAATTTTTTGACCATCTCTGTCCGACAGCAGGCAGACCAGTAGCTAAACTGAGAAATTTCTCATCAATTTCTACTTGCACATCCCTAACCTTGGCTCGACAGCCATCAAAGGTTAATGCAAATTGCCGATCCACGCTCGATTTATAGCCATGAAACTTTCGTATGAACGAGAGCCATCCGAATTCCTCAAGGTCACTGTAGGCACCATCAAACATCAACAAAGGTTGGAAACCATTGGGTTCATCCCTTATGACTGGAGCCATGGTGCGGGCTCATGGTAGGGTTTGGATTGAACACAATCAACACAGGAGCAAAGTCGTTTGGGGCTAACAGCTATGAGCGCTCAAAGGGGAGGCAAATTAATTTGCGCGTGCGAGGGTGGTGGGATTACCACCGCCATGCATCATAGTAATGTCACAGTACAACACTGTTTAATCAATTATGACATCACTCAAAACATATTAATCGGCCAACCCAAGGATTAAACGGTGGATAATTATATCAACGTGCCATTAATCAATGTAAAACCAAAACCATAAATTATATCAATGCGCCATGTGTATAATCAAACCAACCTTAAATAAAAAATCCAAATGTTTAACCAATGCGCCATATGTATAATCAAACATTTCCATTCAATATGAAATCAGACTCATATGTTACCCATGTGCTTGTCGCATAATATGTAATCAAAGTTTATAAAACATTGTGACAAGAGATTTCATAAAATCGATAAGCCAAGAGCTTTTGATAGTAAGGATCACATCATCTAAGACTCAAAACCAATCATGACCCCTATATAATCAAGTATAATTCATGAATTAACATGCTCAATGCCTTGTCAATTAAATAAAAGTCAAGTTGCGCAATCAAAGCAAGAATAGGAGAATGGACATAGTTCGAAAAATCATCTCAGCCACATGATAAACCAATGGTGAAGTGCCTTTCAGAATATCAGTAAAAGACTATGACAGTTCAAAATAACGATGGAGGATTTTTCACGCTTTCAGTCGTGAAAACCAAATCGAAATCAATTTGCAAGAGTCGCATAAAATTAAAACATCGTCTATTTGCAAAAGGCGACGGTAATTTGAAATTCAGAAGTCATAGGTGTAGGCAGCTTTTAGGGCAATTGAAAAAATTGAATTGGCTGCCAACATGCTGGTCCAACCAATTCATCCCAATTAAATATTCATAAGATCCTAAAGGCAGAATGTTCAATTCAGCCTTTGTGCTCATTCCATTCATGTCCACGGGACAAGACTCAACCAACTCAGTGAATTTCTTCTTGGTTCCTGTAGCTAGCTGCACTAACCAAGATTTTTCATGTTTGCTTCTTGATAAATGCAAACTTTCCACCACTCTAGGATCTATATAAATATCAATCAATTAAAATAGTAAAGGCATGGTTTTTAATCATACCTTCCACTTCAATCATGTGCGACTGAAATTCAACTTGCTTGTTGTCCAGGCCTACATAAATCCTTGGAATTCTACTACCCATGTCATCCACTATTTCATCTTCCTGAACATTGTGGACAACTCTCACTTTATCATTTCTATGGGGGGAATCTCTATACCTATGGTTTTCTTTACAACCCCAACACTCCATAGGTGTGTGTCTTGGCATTTGTCCACCCATTTATGCCTTTCTAGGTTCTCTAAAAGATCGTTGTCCCTGAGGACTATTTCTGAAAAAGGGTGTCTTAGTTCCCTTCTTCCTCTGATCCATCTTAAATTTCTTCTTGTCTTCCCAAGCCTTTTGGAAGGTAGGATTTTATTTTTGTTCTTCATATAAACATTTCTCCCTCCTTATCATTTCTTCCATGGTTTTTGGGTCATCATACTAAATATTGTCACCAATGGAAGGTGGAAATCCACTTATATATCTGTGAATCTTCAGAGTCTCATCCTTGATGAACGGAACATACTTCAACAATTCCAAAAATCTTCATTCCTATTCATCAATGGTCATGTTGCCCAGCTTGAGTTCAAAGACCTCTTTCATCTTTCTATCATAATACCTTTTAGTTAAGTATTTCTTCTCGAAATACCTTTTGAATTCTTTCCAAGTGATCTCTTTCTCTCTAATGTGTTGCATCTGCACAAGCTGATCCCACCACATGGATGCCTTTCCCTTCAATTGATACATTGCAATTCTTCCTTATGCATGAGAGGAATAATTATGCATTTGGAAATATCTCCTCATGCCAAGCAACCATGTTTCAGAATCTTCCTCCTTCTTATGTTCTCCATCAAACGTAGGAGGCTTAATCTTATTCATTTCGCCCTTCAGTTCATCCACTCTAGATCTCCTGTGCTTTCTGGTAGGATATGGGCTCAAACTACTATGTTACCTTCTCTTGGAACGACTTTGGAAGTGATGATGGTGTCTACCAGCAGTCCTTAATCTTCTCCCCTCAGAATTTTGGTGACTCCCTGTTCTGCTCGAGTCACTCTCCTTATCCAACTTCTTTCCTATTCTCTCAAAACTCTTTAACAACTTTACGTTGAATTCACCTTGTTTTCCTAAGTTTTCCTCAGCTTTCTACTATCTTCTCAGTGCGTTTGGGCATCTTTCTACAATTTTTCAATGATCTTCCTCAGATTTCGTTCCTTATCTATCTCCTTTTCATGCCCATTGGATTTCGATCCTTCAAATCCCAAGTGGACGTCCATTCCTTCTCTTTCATTTTCTGAACTGGAATCATTTTGTGTCTCTTCGATTTATTTGCACTCCGTGGAAATTCTAATCATTTCTGGAACTTGTCAAACTTCTACAATCACAACGTGCAGACAACCAAAATTTGTCAGTCCATATCTCCTTAACAAATTCCACACATTCAAAACCAATCTGATTTAAGAAAATGTTTTGATTTCATGATCTTCCGAGCTCTGCTCGGATCTGTAACTTTCGGGTGATATTCCCCTCTTTATTAGTCCTCAACCCATGTGATCATGAGTCGTGACCAAATGCTAAACTACTAGGTGCTACTTGGGCTTTCAGTCTTCGGAGATTTCAAAGCACACACAACTATCTCTTAGAGTTCCGATTATCGAGCTTGCAAAGTCAAGTGGATCAACGGTCCACGTTTACCCATCATCCAATGGATGAAATCCACTATGGTCTTTCTGTCTTTGAATTTTTTGGGACTTCTCGATTTCAGACCTCTGGACTTTGGGACTTAGGACCTCGTCACTTTGGGACTTCGGACCTCGAGAGTTCCCACACTTGTTTCTTCCTAGTCTTTTGACATCTGAAATTTTGATCTACTTTTCCCTTAGGGCCCATGTAGTACAAATTTCACCAACTAGGGCGGTGGCACGTGGCAGATCTAGCAAGGTCCACGTCACCTTTGGTGACATCATCAGGTCCCACCCTTCTCTCTTTTCATTTTGGAGTTTCAAGCATCGGAAGTTTGTGCATCTACACATCTCGTTTCTCTTGATTGTCAAAATTTCAAAATTTCGATCTACCTTCTGCTTGATCCAATAATCAAGATATTTTCCTGCTATCTACGATGTAGATCTTTTCGGGACATCAGAGTTTCAGGCATCGGGAGTTCGTGCACCAACACATATTTCTTTTCCCGATAGTCGAATCCCTTAAAGGTTTCCAGGATAACTCTCCTTCACCTGCTCTAGATCTGACAGTCGTGAGGGATCTCCTTTCCTCCCGAACAGATCCTACAGCTCCAACACTTATGGTGTTGAGATCTCTTTCTCCCTATGGCCATATACCACACCGGCTATAGTTTTACTATATCGTTACACCTCCTAAGGTTTGTAACATGGCCAAGCATCCCCTTGGCACTTAGGAACATTATAGGGTCCAAAAATTGGTTCTTCCTCACACAACTTTCACCTGAAACCTTGGGTCTAATGACCACTTATTCGACCCATCCAGGCTCAGCGTTGAAACCTTGGCTCAGAACTCGAATTTTGTCTACTTCGGCAACAATTCTTTCCAAAACTCTTGCTTCAACTTCCACTAACATGGCCCATCCATGCTCAGTGTTGTAACCATGGCTCTGATACCATATTGTAACATCCCTGGCTACCAACAGGCCGGGAAATGCTACCAAAGACCACCTTAACTTAGACTTCTGAGCTCTGATATCATATTGTAACATCCTCGGCCACTAGCAGGCCATGCAATGCTACCAAACACCACCTTAACTTAGCCTTTAGAGCTCTGATACCATATTGTAAAATCCCCAACCACCAACAGGCCAGGCATTGCTACCAAACACCACCTTAACTTATCATTTTGAGCTTTGATACCATATTGTGACATCCCCGACCATCAACCCACTTGCCAAGAAACGCTACTACGTGAAAATTCTCATACTTATATATATAACATGCATATTAAATCTAATTAACAGATTGTTCTAAACAATATAGAGTAAGCACAGGATTACTACTAATATACATCATCAAGGACATTAACAATAATTCATATGCGCAACAAAATACATGATAACATATAAGCATCACAGGCATGCAAAACATAATATTAAGCACAAATTGATACTTATATTTGAAACTATAGTGATTCCACCAACTGCGTGGAGACCTTCCACGAACCTCCCATCCGTAGACCGCGTTGCTCATCACTCTCAGTAGTAGGTCACCCCTGAGCTGGGACTAAGCTCCACCGGGTAGGGAATTCTAGGCTAGGCAAGGTCAATGAAAGACACACAGTTACAGAGGAAGGATTCTCTCCCAGGAGTCACTTACGCTCATTGCTCAAAGACCCTCATTCCCCACATGCCTATCCCACCCCATGAGTATACACCTTCATTGTCACCTGGACGGTCCTTCGGCTGCTAAACCTCCCTTTCCTTTGGATTCAGCAATAGACTGGACTGGAATTCTCCGAGCTCTGTGGCAGCTATAGGAACCCTTCCAAGAGTTCTCACTTCCTCCGCACACTCTCTCACCTGGAGAGATTTTCTCATACGATTAGAAACCTATTATTTTGAGCAATTCCATCACAGTGAGGACACAACAACAAGGCTCAACAACACACAATCAATGACAACAACCTCACACTGTAAGGAACTGCGCGGCCAGAACAACCCACTAGGATAGCACAACACGACTCAGGAAATTTTGGGTTTCTCAACCATGAAACACAGGACGGGTTCACGGTTCTAGTTTTGGAGATATGTGAGGTTGTACAGAGATCCCATGTAGAGACTTAACGATTCACGTAATAATTCCCAAGAACAAACACCAAAACAAAGGTCGATCATGGACACCCACAAGTTCAGACGGAGGATGGAAAATGGGAGGTCAAGCCCCCAACACAGCTCCCTTCTCTGGTTTTATCTGTATGCGCCCAAGTCAACACCTGTCTCCCTGGGACTACATGCTCCCCATTTTGCACACGTTCCCCTAACCAGGAACTTATGATAAAACATAAACATTTACATAGCTTTGGAATAATATTTAATTATTATCCCCAAGGTATTAAGATCTTAAGATTAGTCCTTCTCCCAAGATTTTAGTCATCTCTCCCTTATCCAGACTTTGTGGAACCATCACTCATTCATCGTGGTCGGTCTACACGCAGAGATGTTTTTATATTAATAATGTGCATCATTACATGTACAAAAACTAGGCTCTTGGCCTTCAACACTTAGGCTCTCTGACTTAATAAACACATAAGACCACCAACTTATATAAACTTAGCTCACCATCCTATAAAACATAATTACAATTCATAATGCAATTGGGGCACGTCCTTGGGGTATTACAATATCAATCTTGATCAATCATCTTGTGCAATAACCGAGAATGTACCATTAGTTTTCATGGAAACTTAGAGTTTGGATTTATGTAATAACAAGAGTAAGTTTATTGGATGTATTGTCATGGAACATATTACAATACCTGGGAAACAAAGTGATTCATATGCTAGTCAAATTTTTGATTACCCAAACTCTGAATTTTTGTATACATTGTACCCTGATTTATTTGTTGACCTTGACTCATAGAAAGTTAATTATAACTTCCATGTATTTGAAAATGTTGGTCTAGTAGCATAGGAAATCTATATAGGAAAATTTTAGTGGAATAGTCAACCAATATATTAGGAGTTGGAGTAGGAGTTGAAGGAGTTGGAGGATTAGTCTTCAACCAACCCATGATCAATTAGGAGTTTGAGGAGTTGAATTAGTCAATATACCATTCAGAGCCAGTCTTCAGGGAGGGGATAGAGACATTCTAGTAGGGGATTGAGAGAGCCTTTCACCATTAACCAGAAGCCTTCCATTCACCTTTCAATAGAATCATTTCACCTTTAGACTTTCAACTTAAGCCATTTGCTTTTATCCTTTAGCCCCTCACCTCTCACAAAACAACACCTCACCTCACCTAAGAACTGGAAATCAGAACCACCAGACTTACCCTCACAAGAACCGAATCACCCACCCCATGAAAAAAAGATGGTCAATTTATAACGAGGTGCAAAGTGATGGTAGTTTTCAATTGACAGATGTGGAATATTATCTTGATTTACAAAACTAGGAAAAAAATTCCATTTAAATTATGTCAACAATATTTGCTCTATGAGGTTCCTTAAAAAGCTTATTGAAATTATTTTTTTTCATCTCAACCATCTCACAAAACCCATGATATTTCCCTCCCACCTCATTCTTAACACTCCAAATGGTATTTGATATTTTCATCATCTTTGCATAGTTGTAAACAAATCAAGTGTTTTTATCTCCTCGTGCTACCCAAGCTGCTCTAGTTTTTTGCCTCCATTTTGATTCTTCCTAGTCAAGAAACTCTTTTTTCATGGCTCCAAAATATTAAAGTTACTTATATATTCTTCATTGAAAATTCCATTCATGTTAGGTTTGAAAATGTTAGAAATTTCTTCTTCCAGTATCCATGTCTACTCTTATGGATCCTTGAGTTTGGATTTGGCCCACTCAACAAATTTTATTTTTACAATTTTAAAATTGTCACTAAATTAAAATGTAATAGGTTCCTCCAACCGATCGTCCATATGTTTCCATTCACTATCACGCAAATCCCTAATTTCAATATCCTTAGACCAATGAGAGTTGAATTTAGAAGGGCTTGGGGGATTTTCATTCTACCTCCCCCACTAGGAGAAATATGGGAACACGAACAAAAATATGCAACAATCCCATTTGAACTAATATTCATTAAAATAAAATACTACGGTGTGAATCATTTAAAATGTATATCAACTTAGTAAACCAAATGAAAACTTTTACCATCCTTGCACGCAAAAATGTTTGTTGTGATATGCAAGCCTGTTTTAAATTTTTTCATTCATAAGACTTTTGGGTAGCTATGGAATCTATGTACTGCAAGTTAGTTTAACCACTAAGCTATATTAGTACTTAATATTAACTTAGAAATTCATCTTAGGATAAATTATATTTAGAAATCAATTATAAACTAAAACCTCAGCATTGAATTGGGATTGTCAAGTATTTTATGTAGAATAGGCAATATTTGTTGTATGTGGCATGAACTATTGGAATTGGAAACTGTTAGCACTAGGAGTCACCTTCTGATTGCAAGGTAGGTAAGCCTAGTACCCATCAGATGATATGTGAAAGTATGAGTGTTTTTTGAAAGGTCGAATGGAAAATCTCGAAATGATAATATCCTCACTCAGAAATAGGGCTAACATGTAACAACAAATAAGGTCTATAAATGTGGATAGAAAGAAGACTTGAATGAGAGGAATATAAGAGCTACTGCAAACATCTGATCCACAAAAGCCTAAAGGAAGAAAGTTTCTTAAAACAAGATCTTCTTGAAATTAGAAACTAAGGAGCTAAATAAACACCATGACAATAAAATGATCAAACATCCATCATATCATTACCACAATCATCCATATGAAGCAATCAAATATGAACATTTAGCATTAGAAGCAAATAGTTTGAAATAGGAGATAATTTCTATAAGTCAAAAAGTCTTAATTCCAGTACATACTATATCATAGTCACTTTATCAAAAATATCACAGTTTCTTGGGAGTCTTGCTCTACCATCTGAACCCATTAAAGAAATTCATCTATCTATTTATAATAAGAAAGGGAGGCAACAGATGGAGGTACAAGATGGCCTCTTTTCCTTAAAAATATCAAAACATTTATTTATTTTAACAACTAAGATAATAGCCTATGCTATAAAACAGGGAAGTGTTGATGACTAAACCCAATCATGCTTCTAACTGCTTTGATCCTCTTTTGTTGCTCAGCTCCTATTTTCCATGTGTCCCTTTGGAGCTTGTAGTTGTCCTCTGCACACCAACTGCTACTTCTGTCATTTATTCCATTATTAACTTATCCAAAATTGTTGGCTTAGTTTTCCTAGATCCCTGGTGTTTGTTGGCTACTCCCTTGGGTAGCAATTCTATGTAGCACCCCCTAAAATGGAACAAGGAGAGAAGGTATCGCCTGTGGGAAACGCCCCTGTGATGCATATCTGCGGCTACATTTGTCCTCTGTTGAAAAATTGAGTAGTGCCTATGTGTCAACCTGCTCTTTGTAATATATTACGCATTGCCTGTGGGTAATGCCTGTATGACAATTCTGCGTTCTGTAAAATATTACGCAGCGCCACCTACGCTGCGTCTGCATAAGGGTTTGGGTAGCTATGCCAAAATGAAACATCTTTGACTCCCGAATCTGTGTAGAGTTGTTTGTGTCCTTTCGTGATGAAAAATCAATTTACTTAGGTTCTTTTTCCACTGAGTGAAGCTAGCACTTAGCAAAAAATTCCAAAATTCATATAGCGAAACACCTAGAAGCTTGTATAGGTGGAAAAACTTAATATTTTCATATCAGTTAAACTTCCCAATAAGGAACAACTCTAAAAAATGGGGTTTACCACTACCAGCTACTTTATCATTTTAAAACTTAGCCTCACACTCTTTCTGGTGGAAAGAGTGTCTTCAACTAACTCAGTAGAATTTTTCTTCTTAGCACTGGTAGGATACTTCAGTATAGTTGTTCTCTCCTTAGCTATTGGTTTGTCATCTTCAATGGTAGCCTCAACCAACACCTCTAAATTCTTTTGGGTTACTTCATCTTGAAAATGCTTTAGTTTTTCCTTTAGCTTCCTATTCTGAGCCTAGAAACCCCTGTTCTGTTTGTAAAGATTCTTTAGCTATTTATGAAGAGGTAGAGCCTTTATCGCTGTGAACCTTGCCAAGTCCAGGGTATGGTTGTAGCCAGTCATGAGCTCATTCATCTGAGCTGAGTGGACCTTGTCTTTTGCTTTGAGATGAGCTATTTCCCTCCTTGCATCCCTAAGCTTCTTAATAAGCCTTTTGTAGGTCTGGTTGCTAAGGGGGTTGGGGACATGTGCAGTCTTAGTAGGCTTCTTCTCATCCTTTTCTTCCATCTGTACAGGAGTTTCCTTGCATTTTTCATGAGTCTTCTCAAAACCTTTTCCTTTATGATTATTCTCTTGCACAACAACCTTTTCTTTATTTTTCATAGGTTTTTTACAATCCTTCACAGGGATTTCATCTTCCCTCTCCAAAGGTCTTTTGGTACCTTTACCCTTGATTTTCTATACAGGGGTTTCTTGTTTCTCTTCTATAGCTTTTTCAATGCCTTTCCCTTTCTTCTTATGTATAGGGGTTTCTGGTAAAGGTTTTCCTTTGAAATCCCCCTTAGGAATTGATGACTTAGTGAAAGTTATTTTACCTTTGATTTCAACTGCTGCAGGAGGAGAGGAAAAGAGAATCTTCTTCCCTTTTTTTTATGTCATCTTGGTAGGATATGGAACTTCTTCTAGCCCTAGTGGAGGTGGTGGTGAGAAATGTCTGTGTGGGGAAGGACAGACTTCCTCCTCAGCTTCCCTGACCTGCTTATTGATCTCTAAAATAGGGGCTCTTCCCTTTCTCTTCATGTTGATCCCTATTTTAGTACTGGTAGGTGATGAGGAGCCTACAATCTGTGATTGGAGGGTAGGTGTTGTCTCTAGCTTGAAGTGAGAAGTGACCAAAAAATTCTCCCAGGAGATCTCTTTCTTTCCCAACTCTTCAGAGACAAGCATCCTGATAAGTCCAAAGTGGAAAAGATTGGAGTCCACATCCTTGGTTTTGGCTTGCACCCTATCTGCCATTTTACCTATACTTCTTAGCAGGTAATATGGAATATTCATCTGACCCTTACCAGTAAAATGCAACAAAAAACTTATGTGGTAATGATACAGGGTGTTAAATCTCCCTTCACAACGAAAATACATCTGTATGATTTTCAACATTCTGTCAAACTGGTCAATCATATGATTCCTTGGCACACTCTTAGAAAAATCATTGGTTTGGTATTCAGGCTTGAAAAGATCTTTAACGAAAGGCGAAATCAATACCATGGCCTTGAAGTAATTTTCTCTTGAAATGGGAATCCCTATTGTAGTTGAGATGGAGGCCTCAGTCACCTCAAATTCCAAATCTCCAACTCTGGTTTTGTTGCCATCAAAATTTAGTGCAAATTGTTTTTCTACTTCTGAGTAGCCTCTCTGCATGTTTTGGTGGAAAGAGAGGCATATTTCTCTTCGAAACATTTCCCTTGCCATGTGTTTTGTGTCAAAAAGGTGCATGTCCACATGTTTTGTTCGAACTATCTTGCCACCTTTGTGTGCTTTCTTCGACTGAGGGGTCTCCGTGACTCAGAAAGGGGTTTCTTAAGAGGTTGTAAGGGGTGCTTTGATCAGAAAACTTCAATTCAAGTCTCAAATGCACAAGGATGGCCCTTCAAATTAACAGTTCTTGGAAAATGAACTTGGCTATGAGAAATGGACTTTCAGGCTTATACAGGCTTTCAGAGTGTAGACTATGAGGAAGTAATTCCAAAATGGTTGTTCGTACAGGATGAAAAGAAGTAAAGGATAATCAGAGAGGTTTGAGCAGCGCCTCTGCGTAGCCTAACACATACAGAAAGGATAGGCTATTTCAGGTCTGTGACTTTCAAAGGCTATGACTAACCAGAATAATTAGACTATGGATACGAGCGAAGATGTTTATAGGAATGAAAATATGGCTCCCATACTACCCTGCAAGCTTAACAAACCAAAACCCGAGCACAAATATCCTATGAAAATTAATATGTGAAGGAGGTTACACAGGATACCTGTGAAGTCAACAACTGTTGATCTCCTTAGCGCGAACTTAGGATGAGATTGAGGAAACTTCGGCCCTGAAATATCTCACAACATCGGATTTAGTGGGCATGCGATCGTCTAATCTGAAATGGAAAACTTACCTAGCGCATCACTGCTGATATTTTTCAAATTTAGAAATCGTTACCAAGGATCATAAATGCAAGATCTTTTGAAATCATTTCAACCGACTTCAGGCACTGAAAAAAAGTTTTAAGGTATCAGTTGTGGCAATCATGACTTGGAGTGGTTGCATGATAATCATGACAGGCGCTACGGAAATGCCTGTTGAGTCAGCAATGTTCTCCAAATCAAAAAATGATTGGACAGGGAAGTGGGGATGATGAGGTATGCATGCGGGGTCATGAGTGATGAGAGAGGTGTGTCACATCAGCCTGGTCATGGGAGGTATCAACCTAGGGATGAATCACGAGACGAGACATAAAGAATAGACCATGAGCTCATAAGGGTTTAAGGACCAAAAATTGAATTGTGGATCAACACATGAGATATAACTTAAAGGTTTAGTCATCCTAAGGGGTCCTATCATAAATAACATTTAATGGATGAGAAATTTATTTCAAAGAGAAAATAAGAATCTAAGGCTTTTTTTTTTCTTTTTTTTTTAACAAAAACAAACTAAGAGACCCAAAGAAACTTAGTGTGATAACAGAAACCATATTATATGTCATGACGATCAAAATGGGAACAATAATATGAAACAAAAAGTTGTTGAGGCCATAAATTCAAGATTCATTACATAGGCAAAAAGATAAAGTAATTTGGACTTACTAAACTGCTTAAAAGAACTTGCTTTAGTATTGGGATCCTTACGTGGGACACTTTTTTAGTGAGATTTAAGACCCAAGTGCATATTTTCTCCTTTCATGTAAAATTTTGTTCTCATGTAATTATAAAGTTTTTGAAATGATAGTACATACCCATTAAGGCCTTTATTTCATTACTCTTGAGGGATACAACTATTTGCATATTTCCAGCGATGCATTGCAAACCTATTTGTGTGTGTGTCTCATATTCATAAAGATTCAAGGAAATGAAGATGGGGATACAATTTTTTAGAATCACTAGAGTGATTCATCAAATTTCAAAGTGCGTTAGGGTAGAGAACATAGGGAATTTCGTTTATCT
>SNQJ01S0000536.1:196251-210257 GCA_010110895.2 Picea sitchensis
CGTCCAAAACCCTAGCTCCTTCTAGCCTATAAAAGAAGGGGTAGGGGTACCATTTGGAGGAGGAAAAATTATAGCGAAGAAACTCTGCCCATTTTCCGAATCCATTGTCCCAACCCTTTAGCCTTTCCTCAAGACAAAGGAGAATTAACACAAAGTAGTTGGAGGACAAAAGAAGAGGAGGAGCCCAGGATCAGGATCAAGGAGCGGTGGTCGGTCTCGACTTTGATTGTAAGTTGATTCATTTTTCAAATAATAAAAGAATACTTTTCCCGTCCCAATGCATGAGTTATTTATGGTTTTCTTAATTTATGCTTAATTTCTAACCCTTAAGTAGAAAAGTAGCATGCATACATAGTTGTTTGTCTTGATTGCAGGTTATCTTTGGAAGGAGCAGCGCAAGCAAGCGGTCAAAGCACAACAGAGGATCTACACCAAACATTAGTAAAAAGGTTAGTAGTTCTTTTCCTTGCATGTATTGTGAAAGAGGGGTTTAAGTTTTGGGTGGTAGGTTAAAAAGTAATTTCTTTACGGTCAAAATCTGCATGCAAGTATGACCCTAGTTTGCTAGTCCGTAGGGTATTTTTCCCAACAACAGGTTCCAAAGGAAATATCTACCAGCGTACTTCGAGGAACAACAGGTGGGAGCATTTCATGCTCTAGTATAAGGAAACAGGACCATGGAAGAGTACGAGATCAGGTTCATGGAATTGGTAAAATATGTTTCGTACATGGATAATGATCAGCGACATGCATAACTCTTTGTCTATGGGTTAAACCCTAAGATAAGGGCCATAGTACGGATGTGGAAACCGTCTTTAGTAGCGAAATTAGTTGAAAATGCATGTTATGCTGAGGAACACATGAGCTTAAATGGAGGTATGCAATCGACCTTTCCACATCATCCTGGATTTGTGGGGAAGGCCCCTAGGACCTTCTCCAGGGGAGGGAGATCTAGACCACCTCCTTATGGTAATAGAGTCACACCAAGGACAGTTCCTACAAGTATTTCAATGGCAGCAAGTGAAGCATGTTGCTCATCACCAACGACGCAGGCAGGTCCACGACCATCTTAGGGAGCAGCTAGTAGGGGCAGGGGTTCCAGGGGAAGGAACTCATTTCAGAGACCATCACAGAGAAATGCACAGGTTCAATCTCGTGTTACATGTTGGGGATGTGGAGGACCCCATTATCATCGTAACTACCCAAATTTGCAAGCAGGATTTGTGCATAGAGAAGGAAAGGCCCCGATTGGAAGAGCAAGTGGCAACCACTAGATTTATGCAACAATTAATAATCACCAGGCAGAACATCAATCCACGGTGGTGGAGTTGTTAGGTACGCTAAATCATATCAATGTTAAAAATTTATTTGATTATGGTGCTACAGATAGTTTCATTTCACCATTTGCATTAGAAAAGAGTGGGTTGGCAACCTATGAGCACGATGACTTTAAACAAGTTGAGATGGCTTTGGGGGAAAAACAAGCGGTAGGACCTAGCATTGATAATTTTCGAGTAGACCTAGGAGTGTGTACCATCAGGTTGAAAGTATATGTCACTGCTCTCGGGACGTATGACCTAATCATTGGAATGGATTGGTTAGAATCCCATCGAGCTATAGTTGATTGTTTCGCAAAAAGGGTGCTTTGTGTTGACGATGAAGGAAGGCCAATAGAGATCCACGGTGTATGGACAAAGGTGTCTCTATGCTTTATCTCAACTTTGAAGGTTAAGCTGTGCATGAGGCAAGGGTGTCAAATATATGTAGTGGAAGAAGTGAATGAAAGGAAAGGACCCTCCTTGGATCAATACCCTGTGTTGTCAGAATTTAAGGATGTTTTTCCCAATAAGTTGTCAGGGTTACCTCCTGAGAGGGAGCTTGATTTTACTATTGCGCTAAAACCTAGTGCAGAACCAATTTCCAAGACTTTGTATAGGATGATAGCGCCAGAACTTTGTGAGTTGCAGATGTAGTTGAAAGAGCTACTCGATTTAGGACTAATAAGACCCAATGTCTCACCTTGGGGTGCACTAGTAATCTTTGTGAAGAAGAAGGATGGTTCCTTATGACTATGTATAGATTATAGGAACTTGAACTGTGCTACAGTGAAAAATAGGTAACCAATCCCATGAATAGATGATCTCTTTGATCAGATGAAAGGAGCAACGGTATTCTCAAAAATTGATTTGCGATCAGGGTATCACCAGTTAAGGATTAAGGAAGGGGATATTCCTAAAACTTCCTTTCGAACTCTATTTGGACATTACGAGTTCATTTTAGTACCTTTCAGATTGACCAATGCGCCAGTAGTATTCATGAGCCTCATGAATGGTGTATTCCAGAAATACTTAGACCACTTTTTACAAGTCTTTCTAGATGATATCCTCATCTACACTAAGAACGAAAGAGAACATGAGGAACACTTACGAGTAGTTTTGTCCTACCTTAGAGAGAATAAATTGTATGGGAAGTTTTCGAAGTGTTCCTTCTTCTAGAAAGAAATTCACTATTTAGATCATATCATTTCTAGTGAAGGAATCTCTGTGGACCCAGAAAAGGTAAAGGCCATTATGGAATGGCCTGTGCCGAAAAATGCTCATGAGGTAAGAAGCTTCATGGGGCTAGTAGGTTATTATCGAAGATTTGTGGAAGGGTTCTCTAAAATAGAGAAACCCATCACCACTTTGCAACACAAGGGGGTCAGGTGTGAATGGACAGAAGAATGTAATAGTACATTCATCAAGCTTAAGAGGTTACTAACTAGTGCATCAATTCTACGAGTGTCGGATATGGAAACGGACTTCACAGTCTACACGGATGCCTCGAAGCAAGGTTTGGGTGCTGTGCTAATGCAGGATGGAGGAGTGATAGCTTATGTGTCAAGGAAGTTTAAGAAACACAAGGAGATTTACGCTACTCATGATTTAGAGTTGGCAGCTATAATGCTAGCTCTGAAAATTTGGAGGCACTATCTAGTAGGGCGAAACTTTGAGCTCAACATAGACCATCAAATTTTAAAACATCTCTTCACTCAAAGGGATCTGAATGCCAGGCAAAGGCGATGGAGTGAGTTTATGAGTGAGTATGATTTTGGTATTTCTTACATCAAGGGAAAATAAAATGTGGTCGCGGATGCCTTGAGTAGGAGACCACATGTCTTCTCCTTGGTACCCTTAAAATTCAATTTCAGGGAGCGTGTGTTGATGCAACTCCTTGGAGATAGTTGGTATTTAAAGGTTACTTCAAACCTCGAGAGTGGAAGGAAAATAGATCCAAAATATGATGGATATAGCCTAGAATCAGATGGACTATCAAGATATTGAGGAAGTATGTACATCCCCGAAAGTGGGGATATTCGAAGCATTATACTGAAGGAAGCCCATAGAGCACTTTATTGTGCACATTCAGGTGTGAAGAAAATGTACGCAGACATGAGGAAGCTCTTCTTCTGGGTAGGAATGAATCGTGATATAGTCCATTTCATCGCCAAGTGCCTAGAGTGTCAACAAGTGAAAGTTGACCACCATAACCCAATGGGTCTCCTAAAACAACATGATGTTCCTATGACCAAGTGGGAAGTCATTTCTATTGATTTTGTTGTGGGGTTTTCACTCACATCTCATAGACACAATTCCATCCTTGTCATAGTTGATAAGTTGACCAAGAGTGCTCATTTTATTCCGGTTAGAGACACTTACGATGTCACTGATGTGGCACGCATGTTTGTAAGTGAGGTAATCTGTTTGCATGGGATACCTAGGAAGATCATTTCAGATAGGGACTCCAGATTTACTTCTAGGTTTTGGACAAGTCTGCAGTCAACGTTGGGGACTCAGTTGAACTTAAGCATAGCTTATCATCCTCAAACGGATGGTAAAACTGAGAGATTAAATCAAGTCATGTAAGACATGCTTAGGATGTATGTCATGGATAATCAAACCCATTGGGAGAAGTACCTACCTTTGGTGGATTTTGCTTACAATAACAGTTTTCATAGCTCCATCAGAATGCCACCCTACGAAGCTCTATATGGAAGGCCATGCAGAACACCATTGAGTTGGGAAATATTAGAAGACCGAGTAATAGTTGGACCAGAGTTGATTCAAGAGATGGAGGAACAGGTGATTTAGATTAGGCAGAGACTAAAGGAAGCACAGGATAGACAGAAAAGTTATGTGGATGCACACAGGACTGACTGAAGTTATAAAGTGGGAGGTCAAGTTTTCATTCACATCAGGCCTAATAAGAGTACCATTTGGTTCGGGAAGGGGACAAAGTTGTCACCTCAATTTATAGGACCGTTCAAAATCCAAGAGAAAATTAGACTTGTTTCCTATCGTCTCGTACTGCCACCCCACTTGCATAAAACTCATAATGTTTTTTATGTATCTATTCTACGTCATTATGTTGTTGACGAATCACATAAACTAAATTGGAAGGAATTGCAGGTATCGGAAATGGGAACCCTCATGGTAGAACCGTTACGCATATTGGATCATAGAGTCTGAGAGCTCAAGAACCATCTAGTAGACCAAGTTAAGGTCCATTGGGACAAGTATAGTCCAGGATCTACTACTTGGGAGGATGCCGAGACATTACGACGAGATTATCCCTCACTTTTTTTATCACCTCAAGAATATGTTTTTTGAAGGATGGGTGTATGTAACACCACCTTTTGACTTAGATAGCTAGGATTACCTGAGGCCTAATTACCTTTATTTTCTATTCACAGTGAAACTATTAATGATACACTTGAAATTTTAAGACGTATGAACCTTTATGAATGTTTATATGTTATTTGAATGATGATGGATATGATGTGATCTATTATGTGAATGTAAATTATATGAATGTTTAAATATTATTTGAATGATGATGGATATGATGCGATCTATTATGAGAATGTAAATTCTATGAATGTTTAAATGTTATTTGAATGATGATGTATATGATGTGATCTATTATGAGAATGTAAATTCTATGAATGTTTAAATGTTATTTGAATGATGATGGATATGATGCGATCTATTATGTAAATGAAAATTCTATGAATGAGTAACGTCAACTGAATTATGGGGATATTATGAGATCTATTTCTAAATTGAAAACTTGATATTATGTTGTTGGTACATGGATACTGAATTGAGGTTATGGTTTTATGCAATTACATGATGATAGTGCATAGATATGTATGAGTTTGTGTTATAGACAAATCTGCAGGTCAATGGCCTATGAAATAGACAAGAGATAATGGTAATGAAAGTGGATGTCATGACCACCAATTGAGAAACAATATGGTATGAATCTTTGAATGTGAAATTATATTGGTTTGAATGCGCAGCTATGATATGTGGACCAGTGCAAGATTTCAAGTGGTGAGACTGCCTAAAACTGAATAAACGATGACAAAATTCCCAGCAACATGGTGCCACTGTATACTCCATTGTAGGGTGTCGACCCTAGTACTTTTAAGAGGGGTGGAGGAATTTTCCATCATGTATCCTCTGAAACCTAGAGTCATGGGAGGACAATGTTAGCTCACGCTACCCTAGACGTGTGATGATGACTGTCAGTTTCCTGTTGGGGAAACTTGGTCAAGATAGTGACACTTCCTCTTACGGGTTCTATTTGGAGTTAGGTCAATATAGTTGATGCTCCAAGATAGTCTAGTACAGGAAGGATAGGAATGGAATATGGAAGTAAGTTAGGGAGGAAGGATGAATAGAAATGGTTGAGAGTGTAAGAATATTTTCCGTATGGTGGAAATTATTGTTTTTCCCTTTTGAAAAGAAAATGTGTGTGTATATATATATATATATATATATATATATATATATATATTCATAATTACTTAACTAAACTATAATTGTCTAAACAAACATTGTTGAGCTAGATTATTGTAATTAAGGGATTTCACAAACATTTGATTGGTTTATTATCTTTTATAAAATGAATAGTCTTGTTGATTGGATTGGATGCATACATAAATTACTATAGAGGTGATAGTTATTTTTATTAGTACATGCACGAGACTTTTATGTACTAGCTACACATGCATTTCTTGTACATATACACTAGTATGTATGAGTTTTCTTGGCTTACTTACTAACAATGTTGGTTGTTAGATATGAATGTGTGAACCATGTGTCTTTCCTTGTATCATAAAATACTTTAGCTTCGGGACGAAGTTTCCTGAAGGGTGGGTGTATGTAACAACCCTAAGTAATTAATCAATTGTCATGATTTAAATAATTTTTTAATGTATATTAGTTTAATTAATTAATCAATTAATAATCATGATTAAATATTTGTTTAAGGAATATTGGTTTAATAAAATAATAATTTTCATTTTGAGACTTAGTGTATCGGTAGATGACCGATTAATGAAAAGGGGATAAGGTGGTTGACACATAATTGAGGGAGGGTAGTTGAGAATTAAATGAGGGAAGAAGGCTGTGAATGATGGGAAGGGAGGATAAGGCAAGGGGGAAAACACTCGAGGAGGGAACTTTGGGGTTTTTGGGGGGAGGATTATTTTCATACCATAGGACTGTATTATTGGCTTTGTTGGGGATTTTGGGCTCGAGGGTTAGGAAACCACAAGGGTTCCTAGATTTAGGGAGTTGGAGAGGCTCTGTTCCTAGCTAGCTGGGAGGAAAAGATTCAGTTTTTAGGCAGTTTCAAGCAGTTTGCAACAACATGAAGGAAAGGGACAAAATTCTTCTTCAAGAGGTATTTTACCAGTATTAATTTTGTTAAGAATGAAAGTTATGATATGTATCTATGTATTGAAAATGTGTAATATGTTGTGTAATCTATTTTGTGATTATTTTGGACTGTATAATTTGAGAATTTGATATTTAATTGATTAATTTGCTAGAACTTCAACATAAATTAGATATATTTGTTGTAATGAAAAACGGAAATAGAAATTAGATGTCATGTTCAAGAAAAGAAAAGTACTTTAGATTACAAATTTACCATTTAACTTTGAATCCCTAGTGAAGGGTGTTACAATATTACAGGAAAAATGTGATCAACTTAGCCTGGAGAGATATGATGTYGCGCAAAGAAAATAAATATTAAAATAGGTGATACAGGGGGTTCATAAAACCATTCCAAAAGTTTTATAGAGGAAGACACCCTATTAGAAGAACTAGTCACAAAGATTGCCAAAGCCATTCARGTCTTCTGCATGAAGATTAATAATATAGAAGCACACCAAATACCGAGTACACCACCAAAAGAAAGGTAACAAAGAGGGAAGATAGTGACAATGAAAGTAGCAAGAATCAATATTTTAGAGGATGAGTGTGCTAAATTCTATGATTAAAGAACACATGTGTGTATGAAACTAACAGAAGACATAGAGATGTAAGAAATCGAGAAGAAGTTGCAGGCTATGCAGGATCATGTGCAAAAGTTCAAGGAAACCATGAGCACTCTACCAATGGAAGAAAATATGAATGCACTCACCAAGAATAGGAATCTATACTTAGACATGAGCCAAGTAAGAGAAGAACAATAGGCTCATACACAGAAATTAGAGACATTGCAAGAGGAATCAGTCCAATTAGCATGGGAATTGGTAGTTGTGCAAGGAGTCACAAGGAAGGTGGCATAAGATAGTGACGTGAAGTTGAAGAATCATATTACAAAAGAGATAGCAGAAGAGATCGTATAGTAGGAAAAACAAGTTAAAGAAAATGGCATAGCCACGCGAGAAACATTTCACAACTTCTTGACGACATGGAATCAGGCTTGAAGTGGCTTGGGACAAGCCACATGTGAGTGTTGAGGGCCTATTGGAGAAGGAAATTTTGGGTAATTTTTTGGAGTCACGCAAGAGAGGACTGTGCAACAAGTCAAAAAAGGAGAAGCGCACACAGAAGACAATTAGTGCATTTTCATGAGCCAACACATGGAAGGTGGAAGTTAGTTAGGAGTTTTGGGACATTTTGTCTACATTGTAATGGGATGAGCCCTAATGTATATGTATAAATATGTAATAGGTTTTTGGCTAGAAATATATTCTTTTGGAGAAGATAGATATTGGACAGAGATCATAGATTGGTAAAAAAAGGAGAGCTTAAGGAGAGTTTTGGTAGGAGAATTTTGAGTGAGTTGAGTTGGTTTTTGAGCAATGAGTAGCGCTTTGCTAGTTGATGAGTATGAGTTGAGTTAAATATCAATTGATAGGTATGTGTGCACTACATCATAGAATGGACTGGGAAGGTTTGGATTTTAGCTGAAGATTATTTTATGAGCACAGTGTGCACCATTTGTAACAAGTGAAGATGAATGAATAATATAAGAAGCCATACGTTGTGGACGTAGCCCAATTTGGGTTGAACCACATTAATTGTTTTTGTTCTGATGTGTTTTATATCATGATGTATTGCTTAATTCTATTTATCATGAACATGTAGTAGATTGTTAATGGTTAATATGKATATAAGGGTTTCACGCACTTGTTGAATGGTTAAGTAGGATAAATTTATCATATGTTATTATGTTGTTATTAGTTCGTGAATAGGGTATATGAATGAATGTTAAGTAAACAGTAAGGATGAATGCCTCATATTCCCCCATGACTACATAAAATTGTTTCTTACAGTCCCCATAGGTATCTCGGGTGAAACTCCACTTGCTTGTGGGTGATGCTGAAAGGGTTGTTATCTTGGGATTTGTTGGTGAATTAATGTTTAACCCTGGGTATTTCCACTGCACATCAATAGTGGCCCTCTCATTTTTTCTAGATGTCTCCCTGATGTATGATGTGGCATAGATCCACATCATATTTTCTCGTGGATGTCATATTTTATATGACATGGATAAACTATGTACCTTTTCATGGACATGGTATTGCATCTCATTTAATGAATCTATAGTGTATTGTGTTGGTGGCTATTCTTTTTCATACATCCAATCATGGGTATGCCTACCCTGAGGATGATTTATATATATGACTAGTTGACATTTGTTTGCAAGTACTTCCTAATTCCTTGATCTCCAAGCTCCTTCCTTATGTCGCTAGTTTCCATGTGTTTTGGCCATTGGTTCCTATTATAACCTCAGAAATTAGGGAGCATATGTTACACTTTTATTTTTCACTTGAGGTGTAACGTTCCCCAACTTAACTGAGGAGCATTACTATGTGAAAATAGATATAAATTTGAAATTTTTCTGATAACCAATTTCCTGTAGTTTACTAGCTACAAATTATACACGTATTTAACTATTCTCTAATACCCGTAATTAAATGAAACTAAAAAATCCTAAATGAACATGAAGGAAGCTAATCAAATCTTCTACAACAACACATAAAACTATTCTCATTTACAGGGTAAAGCACTACCATAAAACTCATAAGATAACTTAGAAAAACATATAAACAATTATCTTTAAAAATATTTTGTGCAACCAGATACTTGGGAAGGACATTCCACCCAACCTAGACTTGTTTTTCCAAATCTCAACAATACTTCACCTCCGATATGGGGCTAGGAATCCAAAAAGGAAGGGTTCCTCTCATAGCCCACTCACAACTCAGTATCCCAAAACCCATTGGTATTCTCCTACAGTTATCCTAACTTTCCTCCAACTCTCTTCATCTTGACCTACCCAACCCAAGGAATGTACCCCTTCACTAATCTCATTCCATCAGGCATCCCATTCATTTAGTAGGGTCTCTCTGGAACATGTAAACAAGAATCTCTCTACTTGGAACTCAAAGGAACTCATTGTCAGAAAAACTACTAGCAAAAAACAAAAAAACACTTATTGTGACAGTGAAACTCTCACAAGAGTTCACTCTTCAAGCCTAACAACCTGGCTCTTCATTCTTCATCTCCAAAATGATCCAAAACCACTCCAGCATGCTCCCAAATTTTCCCATACTTCTTGCTCTATTTTCAGTGCTCTTTTTTCCTATTCTTTGCTTGTTGTTCATGCCAAAATGCAATGTGAAAAAACATCCTACTCTCTCCATACAAATTTTCTCTATTTTCCCAAGACAATTGACTACTCACTCTACCCAATGTTTGTTGTAATTTCGACCCATGCTTCCAATAATTATGGGATGTGACTTTTACACCCACCCTCTGAAATGTATTCAATGAATGGTCTCTCATACACTCAAAAAGAAATAGAAGTCATCCACAATGGTAATAAAAACTAGGAAATTGAGTTTGAATTAATACCCAACAACCATTCCCCCCTTGGTCCCCTCTTAGACACTCTTTTCTCTTGTGTAAAAATCATCCCCCATCTCTGTCCATGTTTCCAGTAGTGGTATCACATCATATTTATTAAAATCAGAAAATACAATTCACATATCACATCATTTGGTCATAGCCACATTCATATCTACATTAAGAATTAATTAAACTGGGGATTATAGAGGGGATTTTGCATTCCCCCTCCCCTACAATTGTGCATCGTCCTTAGTGAAAAAAACCATGCCAAAATACATATACAAATTTAGATCATAATATTCAGAAATATAAAATTTTGAAATCAATTTACTCTTCAACAGTAGTCCTAACCATAATCTCTCGTTCTTCTCAACGTACTGACCCAAGGAATGTTCTCCCTTCACTTCCCTCAGTCTATCGAGCTACACCATTATTTTATCATGGCTATCAACATAGGTGACCAAGAATTCTAATATGTGGTTCCAAAACTCTTGAAACCCAAAAATGGACTCCTACATTCTTAGCTTTTATTTTCTTCAAAATTGGAAAACATTTGTGGGTATTCCTCGCAGATAGTTTCTTCATGCTCCCATGTTGCATCTTCAGGACCATAGTAAGTCCATTTAACCTTTACCATCCCTATATATTTTTCCTAAGCACTTCGAATTTCCAGTCCAGGATGCATACTAGTTCCACCAGAAATCACCTTCGTGTTCCAGCTTGATCACAATCCAATCAATTATGTGGTTTGGGTCAGGCACACATTTCTTTAATAATTATACATGAAATACATTATGAACTCTCATGGATGCCAACGATGCTAGAATGTATGAAATTGGACCTATATTCTCTAACATTTCAAAAGAACCACAATATCTTGTTTTCAACTTTGTGCAGCAACCCAATCTTATTGAACTCATTTTCTCTTTCACTTTTATAAAAACTTGTTCGTCGACTTTAAAATATCTAAAATATCTATTCTTTTTTGCATAAATTTTCTTCCTGTCATGGGTAGCCTCTAAATTATTCCTTGTCCTGGTCATTTTCTCTTCTATTTCCTTTAGCAGCTCTATCCCAACAAAAACTTTGTATGTTGGGTTATCCCAACTCATAGGTGTGTTACACTTCCTATCATACATTGCTTCAAATGGGCTCATTTTTAATGAGGCTTCATACCCATTATTGTAAGAAAACTCTACTAAGTGGATGTAGTCTTCCCACATTGATGGTTGTTCCATAACATACATTATGAGCGTGTATTCAATGATTTTGCGAGTCTTCTCTATTTTCCCATCTGACTCTAGGTGATACGTTGTATAGAGATTTAAATTTTTCCCAAAGTTTTTAAACTAGACTTTCCAAAAATTGGATGTAAACTTTGGGTCTTTGTCTGAAACAATTATTTTGGGAACTCCATGTAGCCTAGAAACTTCCTTTGTGTAAATATATACAATTTTTGTTGCCTTGTGTGTAGTCTTCATGGGAATAAAATGTCCAACTTTTTTTTAATTTAATCATCACCACCATGATAGAATCATGGTGATTCACAGTTCTAGGTAGCTTTGTAATGAAATCAATTGTAACCACTTACCATTTTCACTCAGGAATGGGGAATGGACGTAACCTCCCCACTGGATGTCTATGATCTATTTTCACCTTTTGACACTCTAGACACTTGGTTATTTAATTAGCCACTTATTTCTTCATTCCTGGCCAAAAGTCTTGGCTTCTTACAACTACAATTGCTTTCTGATATCATGGGTGCCCAACATATGACATATTTTTCATTTCCATCAACATTATATTTTTCATCTCTCTTGAATTTGGCACATATATTTTACCTCTATGCATGTGTATTCCATCCTCTTTCAGCTCATAATAATTAATTTTTTTTTATGTAAAATGCCTTGTTGCAATGTTTCTTTTACTTTTAAATATTTTTTATCTGAATTTGCAGCCTCTAAAACTATGTCTTTTAAATCTATGATGAACATGTTGATGGATGAAATATGCATTTCATGAACTCTTCTATTGAGTGCATCGACCACCTAATTTTCCTTTCCTTTTCTATGCTTAATTTCAAAGTCATTCACTCAAACATTTGAGCCATCTAGTTTGTATGGCATTTAGTGTTGCCTAAGGAAACAAATATTTCAAACCATAGTGGTCTATTCTTAGCTCAAATATTCTCCCCATGAGGTAATGTATCCACATTTATAGTGCATATACAATGGTTGCTAATTCCAATTCATATTTAGCATAATTCCTCACATGCTTCTTTAATTTTCGAGACTTATAGCATACCACATGATATTTTTGACTAAGGACTCCACCGAGCCCTTCCTTACATACATCTGTTCACAGTACACAATATCCATTTGAATCTACAATTTTTAATATTGGCGCACTTTTCAAAATATATTTCAACTGTTGAAAACTCTCTACACACTTGGAAGTCCATTCAAATTTCACTCCCTTCTTTTCCAAAGAAGTGATTGGGCTTGTAATATTTGAAAACCCCTTTATGAATCTTTGGTAATAATTAGAAAGACCCATAAATAATTTTACCTCTACGACAATTCTTGGCACTGTCCATCCTCTATTGGCCTCTATTTTCTCAAGATCAACTACTATCCCATATACCGAAATAGTATGCCTCAAGTAGTGAATCTTATTTTGATAAAAGGTGCACTTAATTAGCTTGTCATACAACTTATTCTGTCTCAAAAATTGCAACACCATTCTTAAATGTTGCTCATACACTTCTTATTTCTTGGAATAGATGAGAATATCATTTAAGAAATCAATTACAAACTTGTCCATGTGTTCCTTGAATACTCCATTCATAAAGAACATGAAAATAGTTGGAGCATTTGATACCCAAAAAGGTATTGTTGTGAATTTATAATGCACGTATCTTGTCCTAAATGTTGTATTGCTAAAATATTATTCCTTTATCCTCACTTGATGATAACCTAACCTCAAGTAAATCTTGGAAAATTTTCTTTCACCTTTCATCTATTCAAATAAATCATCAATCCTCAACAAAGGATAATTGTTCTTTATGGTGACCTTATTCAGTTGTCTAAAATCAATACACATCCTTAAGGTTCCATGTTCCTTCTTCACAAAAATAATTGGGGATCCCCAAGGTGACACACTTGGGCATATATACCCCTTCTTCAAAAGTTCTTCAAGTTTCATATGCAACTCTTTCAATTATGGTGTGCCCATTCTGTAAGGTGTCTTGAACATTGGGGCAACTCCTGGCACCAAATCAATAGATAAATCAATGTCTCTTTTTAGAGGAAATCATGGGATTTCCCAAAAAACATCTTCAAAATCCATCAATACTGGATGGTCTTCAATACTTTCCACTTTATCCTTGGTTGTCTCTTCCATATGGGTTGTAAAAATTCGACATCTTTGCTGAAACTTTTTTTCAGCTACATGGATGAAATTTATCTTACAACTACAACTCTCAAAATGCCTTGAATATTTCCTTATTGTCCTCCCTCATAAAGATAAGTTATTTTTCATGTTTTAACAATCTAAGATATCATGGTGTTTATCCATCCAATCCATGCCAAGTAGACAATCATATGAATCCAATGGTATGATGTTCACATATACCTTTGTGCTAATTCCATTCATGTCTACTGAGAAATATTTAACCATGTTAAGAACCAAATATGAATATAGCATAGAAAAACCTTAGAATAAGTACTCAATGCCTTGAAAAAGAGATAAATTCAGATAATAAGCCTCTTCTAGGGGGAAACCTCCTTATACCCAAATAAATGTACAATT
>SNQJ01S0000536.1:210267-224768 GCA_010110895.2 Picea sitchensis
TCATGAAAAGTTCTTGAAAATTAAAAGCCACTATTCCTAATGATTGTAACCATTGGATTCCTAGTACAACATCAGCACCACCCATGGGTATAGTAATCATTGGACTATTCATTACGTATTCCCCCATAGTAAGATTGATCTTATTTAATTTTCCTGAGCAATTGATAGTTCCTCCTTCTGCAATCATTACTTGAAACTCTAGTGCTGGATATACAAAGAAATTGAGATCTTTAGCTAATTTATAGTGAATGAAATTATGAGTACTGCCAGAATCAATTAGGACTATTACCTTTTTCGTTTTAATATATCCTTCGATCTTGAGGGTTTGAGGAGTGCTAATTCCAGCCAATGCATTACACGATATCGTGGGAGTCAACTCTTCAAATGAAATTGATTCTATGTTTTCATCTTGAGATGGTTCTTGTTCATGTTCTTTTTCTTCTTCCTCTTCACAATCTATGTATAATAATTTCTTCTCACCACACTTATGTCCCTTGTTGTACTTACTGTCACAATTAAAGCATAAAACTTTTTCTTTTCTTTCCTCCAATTGTTGAGTTGTCAACCTTGTAGGTTGATGTGTTTTAGAAGAAGGAGCGTTATTCTCTCTATAGATGTTAGTATTGGTCCTTCTAGTAGCCATAGCCATATTTTTACTTTCAACATTTCTTGCTACCCTAAATGCATTCTCCAATGATTTGGGTTCCCAAAGGAGAACCTCATGTTGAATGTTATCTCTTAAAGTTCTTATGAATAAATCAATCAAGTGCTCATCTGGAATATTTGTTACCTTTATATTCAATCTTTGGAAGTTCTCAATGTGCTCTGTAACTGAACCCTTTTTCTTGAGATTTATCAATTGGCTAAAGAAGCTATTGCTCCTTGTATCCTCATAGTGTGCTATCATTTATTCTCTGAAAATTCTCCAAGTGAGGAGTGATTTGCGAGAACACAACCATCTATACCATATAAATTGATTGGGTTCTAAATATAAAAAAACAATTTGTACCTTTTGTGTATGTGGCACATTTTGTAGATCAAAGAATTGATCCATCTGAAGTATCCATGTGATAGGGTCCTTTCCATCAAACTTCCTCATATCGATCTTAGGAACGTGGTTGGTATTCAACCCAAAGTTAGAGTTTCTACATTCTTGATTCACCTTGCTTGTGTCCTCATCATGAATTTCATGGGATATATTTTCACTTTCAGGTGTCCTCTCTATTCCGAAATTTTTCAATCCTTCCATGAAACCATCCATCTTTGTCTCCAACTTAGCTTCCATCTCTTGTAGTTCATCTTTTGTTACTATATTATTTTGTAAATCATTTATGTCCCTACGCATTTATTCACCTTCATCAAGAGTCCAAGTAGGATTGTATGGAGGCTTATTTGGTGTAGAATTTCCCTTTTTTGGTGGCATGTTGGCCAAGTATCACTTTTGAACCTTGATTTTGAGGTGGTTCTGCTAGACAATCTTTATTCTACTGTATCTCCAAAGTTTCGACCCTTCTGGGTATGAAAATCTAGTTTTTGTAGTTATCTTATATTTCTTCTCTGCAATTCCACAGGTGTGATCAAAATTGGATTTTCCAAGTGGAATTTACGATAACTTCCCCACAACTTGTTGATTTTGGTCCTTTTTAGGAGATCTCACTTGTATAGCGTTCCCCACACAAAATAATTGATATAAAATTATGAAACTCGTACCAAAAATACCACAGACTATCCACTATCCAATGAAACCGGTCTCACTCAATTTGGGTACTCTAGGAAGAATTTATGATTGTTTTACCTAGAACACCTTCTTGAGACTAGTCGGATACCCTATCTTCCACAGGGTGTATCTACAAATGTATGATTACCCAGAAACTAAAACTTTTACCACATATACCTTACTATTTTATGTGAATAGACTTTGGATTTTAGGGTCCGAAACGTTATAGAAAAAAATTTATAGTGAAAATTCCAAGGTGTCTCAAATGTAGCAGCGAAACCCCACAACCTTGAGCTCTGATACCATATGTTAAGAACCAAATATCAATATAGCATAGAAAAATCTCAGAATAAGTACTCAATGCCTTGAAAAAGAGATAAATTAAGATAATAAGCCTCTTCTAGGGGGCAACCTCCTTATGCCCACATAAATGTACAATTACAAGATGATTCAAAATGAAAATGTCTCCTTAGTATATATAGGAGACTAGGAGGTATAATTACAACTAATGGTCTAAAGTCGACATAAATAAAATAAAAATACTAATATAATATGCCCCAATTAAGGGGTAATGAGCCACTATTTAGGGCTTAACAAACCAACTCACTGATATTCCTCTTAGCCCTATTGGCTAACTGTAATAATAAGATTTCTTATTCTTACACCTTTGCAAGTGAAATATTTCAACAATGTTAGAGTTTATGTAAATATGGCTAGTTGAAAAATCAATTAAAATTATTGTGGGTTCATTTTCAATCTTACCTTTCACTTGAATCATGGGGGATTGATACTCTTCTTGCTTGTTGTCCAAGGATACATAAATCCTTGGCATGCTTCCTCCCATGTATTCGACTATTCCAACCTCCTAAATGTTGTGCATAGTCCTCATTCTTTCTCCTCTGTGAGGATAGTCCCTATACAAGTGATCTCCATCAGATCCCCAACATTTCATGGGAATATGCCTTGGCCTTTTCCCAAATGAATCTACCATCCTAGGATTTTGTTTGTTTGATTGGAATTGTTGATTTTCTTGGGGATTATTTCTAAAAAAGGGTGTCTTAAAACTTTTCTACCTTTTCCCCTTCTTACCTTCCATCTTGTCATTCCAAGTCTTTTGGAAGACTAGCCTCCCTCTATTATGCTCATAGAGATGATTTTCTCTTCTTATGGATTCCTCCAAAGTCTTTGTGTTATCATAGTGTATATTTTCACTATAAAAGGAGAGTAACCCACTGATAAATATTTGGATTTTGATTTTCTCATCCTTTATGAAACCCACATACTTCAACAATTCAAAGAACCTTTTCTCATATTCATCCATTGTCATGCTTCCCATCTTGAGTTCAAATAACTCTTTCATATTCCTTTCATAGTAATTAACAAAAAATTGTTTCTCTTAGAAAAATCATTTGAACCACCTCCATGAGATGTTCTTCTCATTAAGGTGTTTGGCTTCCTTAAGCTAATCCCACCACATGGTTTCCTTTCCTTGCAAGTGGTAGGTTGAAATTCTTGTTTCTACCTTGGAGGAATAATCATGCAGCTGGAAATATTTATTCATCTCTAACAACTAGGCCTCATAATATTTACCCTTCCTTTGCTCACCATTGAAATTTGGTGTCTTGATTTTCTTGAGTTCACCTTGCAAGATGTCTCCCTCGTGCCTTTTCCTCTACCTCCTAACATGAGACACATTTGGGTTGCACCTTTTCCCTAGACATGAATGAGATATCCCAGTGTATTCCTTTGTTGAATGATGGTGTATGATCATTCTCCTTGACTACCTTTCATTCCCATGCTCATCCCTTCTTCTATGGGATCTAGATGTTGTCACCTGTCTAGCACTAGTTGCTTTCTTTGTGCTAGAGTCATTATTGTGTTGCCTCTACAACATATTTAGGCTATGAAGTATCTCCGGTCAGGATTTCATAATATTCTCATTATCTTACCTATAACTCTACACTTCTCCTTGTAATATTCTCATAGTTACAGGTTCCTTCTTGCCTCTTCTTCCATTAGACTCTGTCTCAACATTCCCCATGCTGACATGTAGCCCTATGATTTCCTCTTCATGATTGTAGGACCATTTTTCATCCTCCATGAATGTATTTATCATACATGAACTAAAATTCCCTCCTATACCTCTAAATTATACAAGAAAAATTGCATGCAAACAATTTTTTGTTAGACGAAAATATATACATACACAATTTTGGAAGAAAAGGCATAAATTTGTTGCTCTTTAATGCCACCAGTCATTTTCCTCTGAGTTGACTGTAAAATTTACTACTCATATCAATTTTATGGGTTTATAGGTAAATTCTACTTCTCAAGACCTTTCCATCAACTATTAATTTTCCAAATTCTGTGTCCTAAGCAGAAAGTTATGGTCTTCAAAAGTTTTATTTGTTTTCCCCTTTTTAACCATGTATGATAAATGTGTCTTATTTTTCTTCCTGCACATTTTTCTTTACCTAGATTTCAAATATGGGCATATTATTTTCTTCTATGGTCCATAATATTTCCATAGACTAATATTGTGCTCCAAACTGACTTCTAAGTAGGGAGTTATGCCCTCTGGAAGTAATCTGGTACCTAAAATATACCTTCTATTGTTTATGATATAGCTTCTTAATATGAGATTTGTTTTTCACTTAGAATATCTCATTGGAAATATCTCCTCAAGCTATTTTATTTGAGCTATAGAGACAAGTTATACCAAGGGTACACCCTATTCTTGTAAAATTTGATTTCCTAAAAATGTTGTTTAGGCCCTCAAAAATGCCCTACAAGATTATGACCTACAAAAGAACTATATTTTTCTAAAAAATTAACTAATTAATGCTGATAGAACTGATGATATGGCATTCTGATTTCACATGGCACCTTGGGGTGATGCCACGTTAATCCCCTTCTCCACCTTGGTCCTGCCCCATTATCCTTCATCATCTTCCTCTTTATATGTTTCCTTACCTCTCTCTTCTACCTCACCTTTTACACTTACCTTCACACTTTAATGTATAAATAATATAAAATAATTTTTAATAGTATGGTACCCCACCCATATTGGCTACCACATGGAATCATCGCAGTGGCCTATGCCACTGGAGGGTCCCATCCTTACCTTTCCTTTGACATTTCTCATTGGTTGTGGTGGTGGGAATGTCCCATCCTGTGCCTTTACCTCTAGTGTGAAACTTCACGATGCCCCAAATCTAACAATGGATATCAGGGAACGATCGATGACCCACAACAATTTTGCATCATCAACATGCATGAATGTTAACAACCCTCTACGATGCAAACCCGAAAATCACCAATGATATGTGGTGCATTTTTATTATCTTTGCATTGCCAAGAAATGTTTCCAAAACCACCATGGATCCATGTGATACCATTTGCCACCTAGCTTTGATACCACTTGTGGCATCACCCCTCGCTCTCTTGGTATCCCCGCCATCATGCCCTTCTAATGTTACACCAACCTTCCACCATGGTATTCCACATCACCACTACCACATCACTTGCCACGTGGTCTCCACGTCATGTTGCAGAAAATTACCCAAATGTTTTGAATTTCATAATTTTTCCAAATTTTCAAAAATGAATAATTTCAAAATTTCTTCCATGGCTACCATGAAATTATAAAATTAATCTTTTTTTGGAAAAAATTTCATCCCCATGCATGTGAATTTGACCTCTATACCCAAAATTTGACACTTCCACACCGGATCTTCAATGAATTTCATTGTAGGAATTGGGGCTTTTTCCTAATTGTTGGCGCATGCCATTTTTAGGAAAAGTATGATAATTAATGAAGGCAGTTAGGAAATGGACCAAAGAAAGAGAGCATGCTGGAAAATAGGGAAAAAAATGCCAGGAAAGAGGGAAAGTCAAAGGAAGGAAGAAATATGTGTATCAACATGGAAAATGGTTGGATTTTGGACCAGCCACGCTCAGGGAGTTAGAATGTGGACAAACCTAATCCACTTAGGGTTAGTGGCTTAGGGTTCTGGTCATTTTTGTAATGGTTGAATTAACCCCTTGTTGTAATATAAATATATGGTGTGAGATAGTGGAGAATAGGTTAGAATGAGAGCTAATGTGAGATGAGATCTTAGAGCCAATTTTTTGAGACAGAGATACAGTTATGAGTAGATATGATTTTATATATTTGTATTGTTATTTAGGGTAAGGTTGCAATATGTGGAGCTTAGTGTGATCTTGTTAGCCTCAAATGTGATGTGCACCATGCAATAAAATTGATGAAGAATAATAAAATAACGAAGAAATCCAAATCTTTGTGGATGTAGCCCAAGGGGGTGAACAATGATAAACTTTGTGTCTCTGTCTGGACTGTTTGTCTTATTTCTTGCAATTGTTTATGATGAATGAATTAATCTAGTAGAAGTAAAAGGCAACATATAGTAGAGTGATAGCATAATTATTGCAGAATGAACCTTAATGAATGTAAATTATTACAGAATGGTAGATCTGGATTTAATGTTGTATTAGAATAATAGATTTGATGCATGGTGAGGTAGAAAGAATGTCTATCATCCCCACAGTAGCCTCCCTTCCAATATTGCAGACATATGGGTACTACAGTCACCCATAAGCCATCTCAGGAGAGATTGCATTGTGCACTATGTGCACAGTGTTTCTTTCTGGTCTCCAGAAGGGCTGATGGTTAGCAGGGTTTTGTTGGAAACATACAGTAGAACCAAGGTAATCCCATAACGTTCAACGCCAATCTTTCCCAATTTCACCTCAACTACTCTATATTGTTTGAAACTAGACCAATTACAAGTCCAAATCACTCATTCAAAGGTTAAAATTGAGGACTTTAACCCCTGAGATCAATTTCCTCAAATTCCTCATGGATTATTTCCCCCAATTTCACTAAAGTAATTTGAAAAATAAATTTGCAAACATCCTCTAAGATTTAATTATGCAAATTTAGCTTTTGCATGTTGAGTCTGGCCCATGCAGGCTCAATGTTGAACTTGTGTCTTTGATACCAATATGTTATATTTCCCATCTTAATCAAGGAACATTACTATGCAGAAATACACATAAATTCGTTTTTTTTCCGATAATCAATTTCCTATAGCTTACCAACTACAAATTATACAAGATTTAACTATATTATGATACCCATAATGAAATGCAACTAAAACGTCATAAATGAACATGAAGGAAACTAAGAAAATAATCTACAACGACACATAAAACCATTCGCATTCACAAGGTAAAGCACTGCCATAAAAATCATAAGATAACTCAGAGAAACAAATAAAAACTTATCTTTAAAAGAAATTTTGTGCAACCATGTACTTGGGAAGAACATTCCACCCAACCATAGACTTGTTTTTCCAAATCTCAGCAACAAGTCACCCCTGAGCTAGGGCTAGAAATACACAAAAGAAGTGTGCCTCTCATAGTCCACTCACAACTCAATATCCCACAACCCATTGATATTGTCCTACAACTATCCTAAATTTCCTTCAACTCTCTTCCTCCTGACCTGCCCAACCCAAGGAATGTAACCCTTCATTGATCTCAGTTTGTTGGGTGTCCCATTCATTCATCAGGTTATCTTTGGCACAATTAACCAAGATTATCTCTACTAGGAACTCAAGGGAACTCACTAGCGAGAAAACTACCAACAAACAACAAAAAACACTTATTGTAATAGATGCAAATCCCACAAGAGTTCACTCTTCAGGCTTGACAAATTGGCTCTTCAGTCTTTAGCTCCAAAACACTCCAGCATGCTCTAGAATTCACCTAGCCTTCTTGAAAACTGCTTATTCTCCCCATAAAAATTTTCCTTATTTTCCCAAGAGATATGACTACTCATTATGCTCGATGTTGATTGTACTTCAAGACCATGCTTCTAATAACTATGGGATGCGAATTTTACACACACCCTTTGATAGGTATTTAATGATTGGGATATCATACACTAAAACAAAAATAGAAGTTATCCCCAATGGTAATAAAATTCAGGAAAGTGGACTTTAATTAATACCCATAAATCATTTCCCCCTTGGACCCCTCTTAGACACTCTCTTCTCTCATGGAAAACTCAGCCCCCATATCTGTCCATATTCCCAACAACTGGTATCACATTATATTTATTAAAATTAGAAAATACAATTCACATATTACATTGTTTCTCCATAACCAAATTCATATCTACATTATGCATTAATTAAATTGGATATTATAGCAAAGATGTTACATAAGTCCTTGAAGAGAAACTAATGATGGTATTATGTCGAAATCATGAGTTGTACTCGAGAAATTTCTTGTAAATCACCATAATTGATCCTATCCACATTTTTCCTAGCAAGGAGGGAAGCTAGTCACGGCTTCCTCATAGACAAGTCATGGTCAGTAATTGGTTTCTCATACTAAACCTGCATCCACCCCTAGGATCTTATAGATTTGGATAGTTCGAAGGAGATCTGTTATGAACATAAACATACATATAAAATAGATATTAATAACATAATAATTAAATGATAATTAATAAAAAAATATTTATTAATAATGATAGGACATGTCTCAAAGGACATGACTATTGGTTAAGGGCACCCCTATGTGGGTATATAAGAGAGCCCTCATTCTCATTGGTAATCATCTTATTATTCATTCTTATATATATATGTCCATATGGATTTGATTACTATATTCTAGATTTTTTGGATTATTTGTGCATGATTAACTTTATTTGTATCGTTTCGTATCAGAGTCCCTTCTTGGGCATTCCACTAATTCAAAATACCTATGTAAACGGTTTATGAATAAAAGGAAAAAATAAATAAAATCAAAGTGTTTCAATATAAAAGTTACATAAGAAAATTATAAACTCAAACTATTAAATACAAAGGTGAAATATTACCCAAGAGCATAATAGTTAGTTGACCAACAATTACCAAGAAGTTAAGAGGAGTAAAAGGTGCATCTCCATAACCTTACAAGAAGTAAAAGTGAAATATATAAGTTAAAGAAGTAAAAAAGGGAATCCTAAACAAAACCTCACTTCAAAGGTCACGATCATTCATTTAAAAAAAAGTTACTAAATTTATTAGAAGGACCAGAAGAAAAGAGATAATATGAATATCATATTTTAAAAGAAAATATATTATTATTAAGAGAAAGTCTATTTTAGTGGGGTTGTTAAAAAATAAAAAAGATTTTTCATAAAAGTTACCACAAAGTGTAAAAAGGTGACTTATTATTGAGTAACTGAAGTTACTTAAGAGTTGAAGTTTTTAAAATAAAAGAGAAAAAGTAAAAAGAGTATTTAAAGGTTCTTTAAAAAAAAGAATTTCTAAGATAAGTAATATATACAATAAAGATTATTAAAAAAACAAGGTATAGCAAAAAGTATAAGAGAGAAGCCATTAAAAGAAATTACAAGAAGTAAAAGCAAGACAAAGGACCAATTATTATAAAAATAAAAAAAATACCTCATACATTGTACATCCCTTAATTAAGACACTATTAAATTACTTAATATAAAAATACTCTTATAAAGTAAAACAAAAAGGTTACTTAAAGTGGATATAAAGTATTTTTATAAAGTATACAAAAATGTATAAAGGAAATATATATATTTAATATTATTGGAGAGAGGAAAGTAAAGATAAAAAGAAAAGAAGGGTGAAGAAAAGTTATGAAGTACAAATTACCTTGAAGGTACAAATTGATTAAAATTTAAAAATAAATCTTAAAATCAATTCAAGTTTAAAAAAAAATGGGCAATTCCATATATAAATCGAAATTTTGGACTAAATGTCCATTTTGTGAAATGGAGTTTGAGTATATAACAATTTTTAAAAATCAAAATCGCTTTTGTCTGATTTGTGGGAAATCATTTATTATGAAAGAATATCATGATAATTCATAAATACAATCATGAATATTGAAAGGAGAACTAGGACATTATAAAGCGAGCAATAAAAAAATACAGTTTGAAATTGAAAAGGAGAAATATTTTAATGGGTTAACAGAGAAAGATAATCGTTACTTCAAAGAGCGTATTCATGAACTCATCACACAAAATGAAGAACTAAAGACCAAAAGACAAAAAATGGAACAAGACTTACTAGAACGAGATGAAGAAATATTACGATTAAAGAATCATAATCAACATTTACTAGTTAAAATCAGAAAGTCATAGACAAGAAGCAAGGGAATAAAAATTCAGATCAAGAAAATCAAAGTCTCAAGGAGAAATTAACTGAAAAAGAGGAAGAAATAACATGCCTAAGGAACCTTAACTAGAAGTTACTTGAGCAAATTAAAATCTTAAAGGATGAAAGAAAGGATAATCTAGAATCAGAAAAGGATGATAGGCCATAAAATAAGGAATACCTTTTACGATTAAGACGACATAATCATGATTTATTAACTCAGATTAAAAAGCTCAAACATGATAAGAAGTCTTTACAAGAAGAGTTAGATCACAAAACATCATTAGTCAACAAGGAAACAATGATTGTCCTAATAGATAAATTATCCGACATTCACATTTTGACAATAGAAAAAGGAACCAATACAAAGTCAATTGATGTTCAAATTCAAAAGAATACTTACATTGAAAAATCACTACAAACATCAAAAGAAGATGATTCCAAGGAAAATTCAAAAGAGATTAGGATGCCTTATTGTCATCAAAATCAAAAGAGTCATTACGACCAACAACTAGGAGAAGAGGAAAATAAACAATGTTCTTCTTACCAACAAATAAACTACCACATTGAAAAAGAACGAAGACAAAATCAACAACTTGTAGGGAAGCTTAAAATGAGAATCCCTATCCGAACAATCAATCATCAAACAATTCCAATGAAAGTAGATTTGGGATGGATCACTCCCCAAAAGATGCAACACATTAGTGTCAGAATTCGAAGGTTATATCATGTTATTTCGTTAAGAGTCACAACTACAAGAACAAAATATTGGAGAAGACATTGCATGCCAGAACAAAAGTTAAAAGGGAATCTTTCCAGTGATTATGCTTTGAGGACAAAGCATTTTTAAGGAGAAGGCAATGTTATGAACATAAATATACATATAAAATAGATATTAATAACATAATAATTAAATGATAATTAATAAATAATAATTATTAATAATGAAATGACATGTCTCAAAGGACATGACTATTGGTTAAGGTAACCCCTGGGTGGGTATCTAAGGGAGCCCTCATTCTCATTTGTAATCATCTTACTATTCATTCTTATATATATATATATATATATATATTTGTCCATATGGATTTGATTACTATATTCCAGATATTTTGGATTATTTGTGTGTCACAAACTTTGTTCGTCTCAAGATCATTGAGAGATGGGTTGGCCATGATGCATTATTGAGCATGGAACTTGTGCATGACCTATTTTCTCCTAGATAACATTCTTTGAACCTATCTCTAATCTTATCTACATTCCCATAAATAGAGGCCCAAATTGAGGAATAGGCACCTAATATCACACCTAAGAATTGAATATTACGAGTCCTCACATTGGTGAAAAGCAATCAAGAGTCCCTTTTTCATCATTAGCCAGAGAGGTGGGTGTTGGAAATCAACACAAGAGAGAGTATAATCCTAGGTGAAAATTTCCTCACTTCTTCCAACCAAGCAAGGGTGGCTAAGGGAGAGCTCAAGGAGTTTGGAGCCAAGAGTGCAACAAAATACTCAAGGTAAATCTTCACTTGTTGTAATTCATTTTATTAATATATATCTATGTTCTTTCCCCCTTCCAAACATTGTGTCAATCATTTTATCTTATTTATGAGTCAAGTTTGGTATATATAATAGTACTTGAGATATTAGATTAGATCTATTTGCATGCAATTATCTTTTATGTGCCAAAGGTTTGGGAAATGGTTGTTGTTTATTTGTGTGCAGGTAGCAGGTGTAAGAGGCTACTAGGAGATGGATCTCGAGAGATTATTTATAAGGATATGATTGAACAACCATCCAAAAAAGGTAAGTCATCCTTCTCATCTCTCTTAGCATTGTTTGTGTGCTCATTAGATCTAAGAGGAATCCATAGTGGTATATCCTATGGTATGTCCCTTACTATAATAAGGTTAGTGAGAGGTCATGTTTATCCATATATGAGTTTCTCTACAACAATAGGGTAGGGGTGGGAGTGGGGATCACTTGGTAGATATTGTTCAAAACACACCATTTCACAAAATTATCAAAATTGCCCTTATTTATATAATTTATTGTATCTTTCCCTTATTTCTCTAGTTCCCTGGTAGAAAATAAATTTATAAATGTTAATAGTCCTTTATCATAATTTATATTTCTAGTATTTTGTCTCAAAATTGTATCAATAATTAAAATTTTATCATCCCATATAATTCAAAGTCCTCTACCCCTATTGTATACCATTATACCAAAACATATATTGTAAAAAATAAATACCCTTGTATACTAAGTGTGGCATTACAAAACAAAACCAATACTCAACCGAAGGATAGACTTCTGAGAGATATATCGATCATTCATCAAAGGGATTTTGCATTATCTTGGTTCGATAGTGCAACACAAAGAGATGGCATCTTGTGTGGTGCAAGTGGTGTAATAAAAACTCTGGATGCTACAGTCATAAGATGAACCTTCAATTGCGACAGAGGAACCAATACAAGAGTGGAACTCTTGGGAGCATGGGCCACACTCATGCTAGCAAATCACTTGTCAATTCCTCGCATCCATGTGTTGGGAGATTCTAAAGTAGTTATTGAATGACTATTAAACAAAGGAAGACTTCAGGTGTTCTCAGTGGAAGGATGGAAAGCTAGAATAAAATCTCTTTCAAAGAAATTTCAGTTTATTAGCTACCAACACATTTTCAGAAGATTTAATATTGAAGCATACACGCTTTCAAAGCAAGCCATTGAAGATCCAGAGGGTACTTTATCTTATCATCGCTAGTCTAATGGAGCAAAAGGACCTAGGAGACAGATTAGAATCCATTAAACTTTTTTGTGTGGATTTTTTTTTTTATCGGCATTATAGATTATATATGCTTTGTATTATGGGAGATATAGTATTTGTTTTTGGTGATGTCTAGCTTGAGTCATCAATATTGACTAGAACGTATCTGAGACTATTAGTACTTCATCTATTTGTCATTGTAAGCATGGTTCTGAATACGACAACATGTTTTGTAATGGATCTTCGAATATGAGATAGAAGGTGTAAACAAATTATATGTCTAATATAATTGAGCAATTTTTTTCCTGAAAAAAAAAGTGTGGCCCCTTGTTACCCAAAATGATCCTTACATTTCTTAAATTTGATTACACTTTCTAAAGCATCAATAAAATTGTCTAATCATTTAAAAAGCATAAGCTTTGTGAGTTAGATGTTGAGAAGCTAACTCCATGTTTAATGTAGTATGATGATGAGCATGCATAGATTATTATCGGGCATGTTAACATTTAATGTAAAGATCTTTTTGAAAATAATGAAAACGATAATGCTAGTCTCTTCAGATTAACTTCTAATTCATATGAGTAGAAAAACACTTACTCATGCGATGCATTATTAAAATACCATCTAAAAAAGCATGTAGACCTTCTTTAGGTTATTATTAAAAAATTAAATAACTTTTGACATTCGTTTTATTTTATTTATGTAAACAATTTTTATTTATTTATGTAAAGTAAAAAAAATGATGTCATTATTTAAAAGATAAATAATTTCTAACATTGATTTTATTTTGTAAACAAACTTTTTTAAATCAATTATTTGATTTATTTATGTAAAATAAAGAAAAAGTATGTAAGAAACATTATAAGGTAATCCAAGTTAATAATAACTTATCAATAATAATAAAGTAACCTTGTTAGCAATAATGATGTTGTGATTCTAATAAATAGTCACTTCACCTTAACTTTTCGAAGTAAAGCATTTCTAGAGATAATATCAAATGCATTCTTCACATCAACAAAATAGCATAAATACATGCTCAATTTCACTAGCTATATAACGGTTATGAAGAGTAAATACTCATATCTAAAAAGTCAAATCTCGTCAAATTTTTCACTTTCTGAAGTAAAACATATATGGATAATATCAAAAGCATTTTTAAAATCAATAAAATAATAATATACTCATGTTTGTTTGACAATACAGGTATTTTAACAGAGGACAAACACCTTAAATAACTACTTACATAATTAGATCAAAGATCAATACACCGATATTTTCACGTAATAAAACCCCTATCGAGAAGTATCCACGGCCCCAGTCAACATGGCCACTTGGAGAAGTTTATTAATGCAAAGAAAAATATTGCAGGGAGACTTTACAAGAGAGTTTCTCACAATCGATCATCGACAAATGACCCTCCATGCTCTTTAAATAGTGATCATGGACCAATCGGGTGTTAAGCCACAGATCAATGGTCATTAAGATCGAGGAGAGTATGAACCGTCGGATCACTCTATGTCAAGAACATATCGTGACCGTTGGATTTCCTAACTACAAATGTATACTAATGCATACTAAAGAAACACACTAGAAAACACACTTTTACCTAATGACACAATAGACCAAGTAGATCTTAACTAACTCCTAAGTGTCTAAATATCCTAACATCCCCCCTTAAGAACAACTTGGGATAGGATTGAAAGATTTACAATAGTGACACAATAGGAGAAGGAAGGAGGCATTAGAGCCTATTCCCCCTTAATGACAACTTCCTTAACTCTTAACATAGTTCGAAGTTTGGAAAACTTTGCT
>SNQJ01S0000537.1:9664-23970 GCA_010110895.2 Picea sitchensis
ACAATCAGCAAAACTAAATATGACTGTTGGCTGTTATAAAACAACAGAAAATTAAATTAAAGACAGCAGAAAACTTAGAGTCTTAGCTTGGTCAAAGACAGACCAAGAAGACAGCTGATAGGACCTGGAAAATTCTACATGGTTTTCCATCTACCTCTCTATGTCAACAATTTGCTTTTCCTCCATCTTTCTATTCTTGGCAATGATGTTTCCATATGTAACGCTAGTCTAGCTATTTGCATGCCTAGAGATACCCTCCTAAATTCATTAAGCAACCATTTTCATCATTCTTTATCTCTCAATCACCCTGGAAAAGTTTTCTTTATCTCCCTTGCTGGAGGTGAGCATTCTCCATTGTTTTTGATTGTCTATTGCATGTTTGAAGCTGTCCAAGATCATTCCAGCCAGTGGGCACCACAATTTCTTTGCTTGGATTGATGCACAACACATCACATGCTCCATGTAGTGCGTTTCCTATTGAAAATTCATGTGTAGCTTTTTGTGATGCATTTGTCACTCGAAAAGGACGGTTTTGTTTCATGGTTACTTGGCAGTTAACATCCATCAAAAAGCTTATTGATCATCGAGTGAAGTGATGTCCTTCATTGAGCAAGGGCACGGTGCCTCTTGTTGTTCAATGAACTCACCACTAGTTTGAAATCAATTTTATCATTGCAGTGATTGCCAAAATAATAAGAACAATGTTGGATTTGAGAGTTATGAGTGTAGCAGTGATGTAATACCCCAGTTTTGAGCCCCGTATTAAATAATGTATAATGTTAATGAAAGGCCAGAGTGCCCAAACAATTAAAAGAGGCCAGTGTTCCTAAGAAATGTAATGTTTTGATCATTATTAATAATAAATACATCACTGACTGCTAGACGGACAAGGACAAGAGTTATAGGGGGCTATGATTCCACAAGAGAGGGGGCTTGAGGGGCTAAGTATTTATTTTATATTTTATTTACGCTTTTTTGTTTTAATGGAGAATAACAACTACATGAGCTTCTTGGGGGGAAGGCCATGTGGTTCCTTAATTCAAAGAAATACATAAACCCATCTTTGGTCTGTTTTGGGGGGGTTGGTTCTTCTTCACTCACTCACTCATTGTTCATTGTTCACACCTTTCATTCTGTTCTCTCTCCACTCATTCTTTCACCCACTCGTCTTTCCTCATTTGTGTTTTGGCTTGGGAAAGGAAAACGAATTGTTGGAGAAGAACCATGGTTTTGTTGGCTTTAAAGATTGTTGGTGTATTCCAGCGATGAATTAATGCCTGCATCACTGAGATGCTTTGGCCCGTGTTCAGTTTTGCTCACAGTTGCGAATCCTAAGAGTTCCAGTATGGAGAATCTTGACTAGATGCACTGGAGCCCTGGAAGGAGATGGACAGCCTGAGGGACTGCGTGGCAAAGAAGGGGGTCCATTCTCTTGGGTTGTGCAGGCTGGGAAGAAGAGAGCTGGTGTACTTTGGATAGCCGTCGGTGCTGAAAAGCCTGTGAGAGCTTGAGTGTTGATTGGCTTGGAGAGTCGAGTGACACTCTGGAACCGTCCTTGTGGATTCAGAGCCCTGGCTCGGGGGTGACATTGTTGTTGAGACTTGGAACAACAGTGTCTACGGTTGGGTGGAACGTCTTTGGTCTGCAGCCAGTTGGTGATTCGTTTCACGAAAGATAAGTGCTCTCTGTCATGTTTTTATTTACCTGTGTATTTATTCCGCTATGAAATTCATATCTATTATATGCATGCTTGCTGGTTATTGCTGTGCATGACATATGTCTCATTTCTTTATGTTGTAGCATGAATCTTTAACTTTGCATGTAAATATTTCATGCCTCTTCATTAATTAGAAATTTATCCGAATTCAAGATAACTTCGGAAGTGAGTTTTTTGGTAGCGTGCCCAGCCTGTGGGTGTCTGGGTATGTTGCCGTTAAAGTAGCGTAGCTCGACCTGTGGGTGGATGGGTATGTTACAAGTGATTTTATACATGGCGTAGCAGAAATAAATCTATTAGAGGTGATATTTGCATTTTTAGTGAAATTGATCTTCTTCTTGCTTGTAGAGAGTGTTCGTCATTCTTTGGTATTTCCAACAAGTCTCTTTTCTCTTTAACAAACTCATGAGATGATTTCATCTCCTTGCATATTCATTTCATCAAAAATCTTTTGTTGGCAAAGTATTGGCTATGAGAAGATGTTTTGCTATCATTGTGAATGCATTGTTTGCAAAGTAAGTGTTTCACTATGCATCCATGCATGTGGATTGTATTACAATCTTGAATGAAGATGAATGACTTTGAAATCAATCACCCTTTGAGCATTTTATACTGGATCTTTTTCTTTACCCACATGTAGACTCAACTTCTTTCATAGTTATTAAAGAGTTGGTTGTGGGAAGAAAGTGTATTTATATGATTGCATGTGCATGCCAATGAGCCATTACTATGCATAGATTTGTATTCAAGCTTGAATAAAGAGTGGAGTAAAGGAGAGAAGGATTTTAGATTGTGCACTTGATAAGCTTGTCAACCAGAAGTAGAAGCCATAGGCTTACACTTTATTACAAGTTTAACAAGTCCTGGATGAAAAAAACCTTTATTTGTTGTATTTACTAAGTTTTATTAACCAAAAACCATTAATGTAGGCTTGGATTTTGTTGTGACTTTTGATAAGAAGCCCATGGAACAAAGATAGTGTTAAACGTGCTTGCATAGGCTTATGAACAAAATAGTGAAACCATGCGCAAAAATTTACATTTCAAACTTTATTAAAACCACGGTGAAAGAAGTTCTTGATTTGGATTCCTTGTAATAAAGACTCTTGCCATAATAATTAACCCTTGGATTTATTTTTCTCGGTGTTTTGAAGCTTCACAAATATTGTCAAAGAATCCAATGATCAATTAAGAGATATTGTAAGCGTGCCAAACCATCGATTTAAAGTTTGTTGGTTTCATTGTGCAAAACATGTGAGTGAAGTCTTTTTCCGTGTTGTTTACACAGAGTTCCGTATAGTGATTGAATAGTATAATGTTTAATGATTATTCCTTTTATGCACAGATAATGACGAGAGGAAAGTCATATTAAGCATTTAAAACACTTATACATCGAAATAATATAATGCATTGCACGTTGTTGGTGGGAGAGTCATCCAAAGGATTTTATAAGTAGGTTTGAAATATCAAACCTTAGCAAGATCTCCTTTGTCATTTCTCACGTTGCGATGCAAGGTTTTGCATTGTCTCATCGTGACCAAAGTTTGATGTTTGGTAAAGAGCGAAGAAAAGATGACATTGACACAAAAGAAGTTAAACAAGAGGAACCCCATTCCGTGTGCAAAAGGATCCAAAGAGCTCTAAAATATGCTTAGCTTTTGAGTTTGAAAGTCTCCACAAGTTGTAGAGTTGTGCAAGCACTTCGACGAGCATGTAGATTTGAAGTTCTGCAAATATCCCAGATCCTGGGTTTGTATTTTAAGTGGTTTGTTCCAAATATCGCATAAACAACAAGGTTGACGAGAAGACAGATACATATCTACCTTTGGGATTATTCTTCTAGAGTTTATATCATAAGAAGTCAGCTTATGTGAGCAAGGCCATTAATGGGAACTAATTTTATTCTAGCACTTCTAGATCTAGTGGTTGAAGATGCTTATGACATGAAACAAGGTAAGAAACATTTGCCCACATATGCTCTAAAGGAAGAGGAGCATGGGTATGAATCAAGAATTGATTGGTTGATTGAGGCTGTGGGTTTTGTTCTCACTTTGTTGTCTTTTATCAATTTCATTTCCGCATTTTCAATTATGTATACATTGTTGAAATTCAATTAGACACGTTCCTCTTGTGAATTATGATATGTTCAATAAATTAATCGGGATTTGCTAAGTTTATGACATGAACGAGGTGAATAAGCATTTGTTAATGTAAGATCTAAAGGACGTAGAGCATGGGCATGAATCGAGAATTGATTGGTTGAAGGAGGTTGGAGGCTATGTTCTCACTTTGCTCTCTTTCATCAATTCTGTTTTTGCATTTTTAATTATGCTTACATCGTCAAAATTAATCTAGACACATTCCTCTTGTATTATGATATGTTCAATAAAGTAATCAACATGTTCTATTTAGGGTCTATCCTTAGTATTTTATTTTATTATCTTGTGCTTACAAAGGATTGCATGTGGAGATAATTGAATGGAGGAAGAAGCTTCGCAGGAGGAGGTGCTAAGCACACTAGCTGCACATAAAAGGAAGAGCCAATTGCCAATTAGGCACATACCAAAGTGAGATGTAATAGGGAAAGTGATGAAGGTCGCTTTAGCTAGGTAGTAAGCATGAAGATGATGTAGCTCTCATCCAAGAGAAAACACATGGAGATAAAAGTCAAAGAGTTGAGAGTATGTGGATGGAAAGATAAAACAAACAACCAATAACGAGAGCACATGTCATTCCATTAGATTGTCTATTAAACCTTCGATGTGTGGAGAATATTGTTATTTTTTCATTTTGTAAATTACTCAATCTCATATCTATATTGAACAAGTCGAGAAGAAGACAAATTGTAACGAGGTTAGGGAGCCATTGAGAAGCTCAAGGGTCACTTAAAGTATATGAAGGGCCATAGAAGTTGTGTTGGAACACATACAATTCTGAACTTTTGAGCCTTATACTTTTCACCTCATGAAAATATAATTCTACCCAAAGAAAACAGAAAATTGGTAAATGACATTTTAATTTTAAATCAAATTCACTTGCTGATTGGTTAATAATAAGGCGTGCACGATATCCACTGTTGACGAGTTTTTCCTTTTGATCGAACGATCCTAATACCTCCGGAGTTTTGGAGCCGCCTGAATTTTAAAGAGGCAAATCTCTAAGTTTGAAGGCTTTGGATGTCTTTCACACGTCTAAACACTTAGACATGTGTGAAAGTACCTGTTTGATGCTACAAACATCAACAATCAGTGGTCTGGTGTGCCGGTTGGGATCCAACCTAACCTCTAGTTCTAAATTCTCTTTTCTCAAGCTCCCCATAAACTTTCATATGGAGTATTGTAGCATAGAGTTTTGAGAAAGCGCGACCAATGATGATCATTTTGTAGTTATTGGGATTTACACTAGAGCTCCATTTGCGGATTGAGTGAATACTGCGATGTGACCAACACCATGGGAAATCTGTACAGATCACATGGTTGAATAAATCAACCAAGTGACAATCCTTGGCGTGGAGACCATGCTTAAAGAGTTTTACTTGGAACCCTTTTTCATTTGCTGCTTTGCTAGCAATCATCACCTAGATTGCTTCTTGAATATCATGGCAAAAGAATAAGTAGCATGAGCTTGAAATTGTAAGAGATAGAAAGTAGCATGCAGAGGGGGAGCGATAGCTTGGGTTAGGATAGGATAAGATAAGGTAGGAGGATAACTTGGATTGGGATAGGGATAAGATAAAGGTAGGAGACGTGCGAGAACATGGATTTTGGATCAAGATTGGGCATAAGACGGGAGTAGCGAGGAAAGATGGTTTGCTAGAATTTTTTTTGGGAGTGGATGAGGGAAACACTCAACTCCTGTCTCCTCTGCGAGATGAAGAGATGGTGGTAGGAAGCCTTAAGATCGTGGTAGGAGGAGTGGTCAAGAATGAAGGCGTGCCAAAGCTGGTTGTGGAGACTCTTGCAATCCTCATCGTACCATAGATTCACGGGGCAGGATCTGGGTTTAGGGGAGAGGGAGGCAGACCGAGTGGAGTGGGGATAGGTTTTAAGGGCAACTCCCCAAATGGTGGATGAAAGATAGGTGAATTTGGCAGAGGAAGAGTTGAGGGATGCGAACCGATATTTGGATAAAAGCATCTGGCGGAGTTGGGAAGTGAAGGTGTTGGGGCTCCCCTCATCAAAGAAGATAGTGGTTTGAGGTGGGCCTGGGGGGAGGGGTTGTCAACCTAGAGGGGGAAACATAGAAGAGCATGGTTGGCTAAGAGGATGGGGTTTACCGAGTAATGACGAATTAAGGGGAGTAGGTCTTGATTGGAAATGACCTAATCCACCACACTCACCAAGAATTCGAAAAGCAAGGGAGACCATTAAGGATTAGTTGCTCATGTTATTCTCCAAGCCTTAGGAGGTGCCTTCCATACCTTGTAACCCTAAAGCATCATTAGATTTTCTGGTGAAGTTCCACTGATTTTGGATCAATCTCTTTAATGCATAAGACATCCTTTGAGCGGTCATGGGGAGGAATCTGAAGAGCTTTGGAAAAAACACAATACAACACACTCACACCTCCACCATGGGGTTGACAAGTGAAGAAGTGAGAATTTCAGATGTAGGGGAGATTGTTAAGGATCAATAGCTCATGTGATTCTCCAAGCCACAAGAGGTGCCTTCCATACCCCTGTAATAGGCTTCAAAGCATTGTTAGATAATAGGTGAAGTCCCATTAAATTTGGATCAATCTTTTGAATGCAGAACACATCCTTTGAGCAATTGTGGAGAGGAATCTAAAGAGCTCTGGTGCAGGCATTAAAGTCACCCAACAAGATGACCTTCCCCACTCTTGAGTACTTAATGATGTTAGAGTACAAATCTAGATAAGGGTTTCTACTATAATTGTTGTGCATTGCAAACTAAGGTGAAATTGGGGGAAAGTAGTAACTTGTGATGTAGAGATCTCTAGGGAGAGGGGCTAAACCTCTAAGTCAGATCCACATGAACCTAGCAAACTTGTCTGAAGCTACCACAAAAACCCTGTCTTGGAGGGCTGAATCAAGCCACCTTGCTTGACAGAAGCACAACACAAAGTCCATCTCCTCTTCTGGTTCTTCTTCTGGACATATATCTATTTTGAGTTTTCTCCATTCGACCTTGCATGTAGGAGAGATGGTTCCAGTGGACTAGGGTAGGCTTGTACCACTGGCGTCATAGACCCTCTATCCACTTACCTTGTACATCTCTCTCTTGGATCGTCTCTCCATCTTTGGAGTTGGCTTTCTAGGATCTAGGTTAGACTTCTATTTTACTTTTTGCATCTTGCTTTTATATAGGAGTTGCTTTAGCACTCTCGCTTTGTATAGACACCACCATTGTACGTAACAGTCCTAATGACCTACTTCATTGGTCATTTGTCGGACATTAATATATTTATCTTATCTAACCCCACTAAAAGATCTAGTTTCCTGTCGATAGACAGAGAACTAGTGATAACCTGTAATGTCTGGGAGTGGTCGGACCGGGCTTGCATGCGTCTCAATAATAAAGAGGATATCAGATGAACCAAGAGCATTGTCCATCATGTCAGATGAACCAAGAGCATTGTCCATCATGCCCAACAATGACCATAATGACCCATCGTTGTTCCAACACCCTATTGAAATACTCGAGCCTTGTCGCCAGGGAGAGGGGAACCCATAATAATGGCATTTAGATCTCTAATAATTGCCAATTTCCCCACCTGTCATGTCATTTCTACAAGTTCCTTGGAGCATTTCAGCTTTGCAACCCGGGATTTGGCGAGTTCCGCATCAAGGAATATCCCGCTGGGGAGGGAGAATAACCTCCGCTTGGCTTTGAGAACTCAAAGTCGGTTGCCTACTGATTTGAACTGGATGAAAAGTGTAGAATCAAATCCAATTAAGAGTGATTCCTTAATTTTAGCTTTTGCATCTTGCTTTATTTAGGAGTTGTCCTTTGTGCGACTACTATGTATCGTCGTTGTTGTACTGTGTAGTCCCATTAACTTACATTTGTGGTCAATTGTTGGACATTAATACAATTACCTTATCTATTTTATCTGCATATGGGTTTGATTTATTGTGCGATACCCTTGATCAAGGTATGACTTCATTAGTCTTGCATTTTTGGTTTTCTAGTTTATGGGCCCACATTTTGGTATATTAGCTATTTGATCCTTATAGTACAAATTTTATATTTGAAGGAGTTTTAAGTCATGGTCTGCTTAGATCATTTACTTTGCTTCTTATTGAGGATTCTTTTTATGGTGCACATATGGCGATACTCTTTTTAGTTTAGAGTTGTGATGATATCATCTTGAACTCCAAGACATTTGGAGATGATCTTTATGTTCTAGGAGTTGGTGGTTTTATAGTAGACACTTAGGTTTATTATGATGCTACATGCCAATGTTTGGTTCATAGTTATGTTGCATTGGTTTGCAAAACGATGGGTTGGGGATGACAATAATATATATATATATATATATATAGAGAGAGAGAGAGAGAGAGAGAGAGAGAGAGAGAGAGAGAGAGAGAATATTAACAAAATATTCAAAAAAGATAAACATGAATGAGGGAGTGGGCTTGTGCTGTGAATAACAATAAATATTAACAAAATATTCAAAAAACATAAACATGAATGAGGGAGTGGGCTTGTGTTGTCCAGGTAATAGTGGGAGTGTGATAGAGTTCATAGGTAGAATAGGTGGTTGTGATTGTGAGGGTGTGAGAATGCCAATGGAGACAACCACTGTGAGTGAATATGTGAGAGCCCACAAATAGAGAATAGGTTGGGGTTTAGGGTAGAATCGTTTTAGTGGGGGTTGCATTAGGTTTTCATTTAAGATTCCATACCCTAAACATCCTTGAACACTTCCAAAAATGTATAAGGTATGGCCAAGACATCTTTTGTCCTCGACAAGTTTGGAATGCTTCCTAGGTGTCCCTAGGTCCTTGAAATGTCGAAATGGTGGGTGCAGGGTTTTTTTTTAGGGGTGCACTTTCCTATGCAACATAGGTTCATATTGACATTTGTGGGTCAATGATTAGTTGTTTGCATCCTTGTGCAACATAGTTTCATAGTAACATTTATGGGCCTATTATCATAATATCTAACACCTTTGTGCAAAGTCTTTCACAAGGGGCAAGACAAGTGCAACATTGGAAGTGTTGTCACTGTCACCTTAGTAATTACTTCCCTCGTTTTAGTGAAGGATGGATCCTACACAAGGGAGGCATCCTTGGTAACCTCAGGGAATCCTATAGCAAGACAAATTCAAGTCTATGGCCTCCTATGTTGTCTACTCAATCATACCACCACTAAGTCAAGGTAATCAAGGTAAGTACAAGGTGGTTAAATGAAACAATTTCCAGATTTGTATATGTGAAGTATCTTGGACAATTAATGATGTTTACCAAGTCAAAATAAGTCAAAGAGCTGCCCCAAACACTACAAATCAAGTGACAACAACAGAGACAAACAACCCTTTAAACAAGTTAAATATGCAACAAACTTAGGGCTGAAAATTATAAACTAAACTAGGGTTTAGTAAACAAATATAACAGCTCTAAGAATGCAAGACGTCAAGTCCTAGAGGGCTGAAAACCAAATAAGCAAAGCAATAAGTGATGACAAGATGCACTTTTAAGGTGAAATATGACAATAAACCCTAGACATCAAGCTAGAAGATGGCTGAAAATTGAATAAAAAATTCAGCAAACCCTAAGATAACAAAGGAAGCGGTGAATTTAGGGTTTATAATTTGCTAGGAGAGAAGGAGACTAGTGTCGTCCAATCCTCTGGGGCATATGGAGTCAAAGTATGAGCTTTCTTGGGAGACAAAGGAAGCTTTTGGTAAACCCTAAAGTAGTCCACTACAAACCTTAAGGATTAACCGATAGAATGAAGGCTAGTGTAGTCCATTACAAACCCTAGAAATTTTTCCTATGTCCTTGAACAAGCTTTAAACAATGATAACAAGGGAAGGTAGTCCACTACAAAGCTTCCTAGAGTTTCAAGATAAAGTACATTCAAGAGAAGTACAAGGTAACATGCAATATCACCACTTTGATAAACACATTAACACTTAATACATTCAAGAAATAAACCAACAAAGATTTAGAAAGAGCACTTGCTTAGGTAAATCAATGATCAGCCATGAAACCCTAACCATGAAATCATCCATCAAAGCTTGAAACGCATCCAATAGATCATCTCATGTGGTGTTGAATCAACCAAGATAAGTGAATGAATCAACCAAGATAAGTGAACCTTCCCAAAATAAATTGGTTGTTTAATAATATCATGCAAGAAAGCCACCCTCTCTAAAAATGAAAATTTCTCCCATTTTCCAATTTTGCAAAATTAGGAAAAGAGAGATTTTCAAGGAGGGCACACTAGCCAATAATCACTAATGAGTCATCCATTGAAAATAGAACTGATGCATGCCAAATAGTAAAAGGAGGTGCCTAGGGTTTGCTCGAGGAAATGATGATGCAACATGTCACTCTTCATGACGCCTTCACTTTTTGCGACATGTCACATTGCGTGGCGCCCACACTTGCTAATAATAGCACTGCTAAAAATAGACATGTTAAAAATATCAGTCCTAAAACATAGGAAAAGATGAAAAGTAACGTGTAGGGAACTGCTAAGAGAACACTGCCAAGTATAGCATGCCTAAAAATAGACACTGCTAAAAATAGCAACTTCTCGCACGTCATTGAAATCAGGCTCATTGGATTTGATTTTCCTCAAGGAATCTAGATATATGCTCTGGATCGTCATATGAGCCCTGAAACCCTAATTGCTAAAAATAGTAGTGTCTCACATGTCACTTGGAAAAAACTCATTGGCATTGTGAGCTCACAAGGATCTCAAATATGTAATTATCTCTGGCGAGTGGATCTTTGAATTGGGGCTCCTAGAAAGTAGGAAGATTGTTGAAAATAGCAATTTCCTCCAAAAATTGATGAATATGTTGATGTTTTGTAGCTTCAGGCAGGTATTCTCACATGACCCTAGGTGTTGGGCATGTGGGAATCCTCGCTGGCAGTTCACTGTACTTTCGTTGGGGTGAAAACCCCCTTGGATTGGAGCTAGGGGCTTTGTGGGTTTGTTGATGGGCTTTGTGGGCTTGTGTTGGGGCTTAACATACACATAGAAGGTCTAATTTGATGTTGACTTGTGGAGGGGCTTCTAAGTTGACCCTTCATTATGGTGTGTGTGCTTGGTGATTTCAGTCCAAGTGAGGTGACCTCAGTCCAGCCAAATGGAGGAGGCTGAAAGGCCTCAGATCTGTTGTTTCTGATTGTTTTGGGCAGGTACCTTTGAGAGGAGGTCTAGGTCAGCAAAGGTAGGCCTCAGTCTTGTTGTCTTGTTCTTGTTCTTGGTAGGTTTCCTTGTGTTAGGAGGGCCGAGTTGGGCAGCAAGAGAAGGAGAGGCGAGCAACAATAGATTGAGGGTTGTAGAAGAGGAAAGGAGCAACCGTGAGGGCTGCTAGGAGGTTCAACCAGGCAGGGAAAGATTAGTCGCAGCGTTGGAGGGCTGTAGTAGGGCTGGGCGAGGGTATTGAAGGCTAGCCGCAGGTGCTAGAGGTTGTTGCAGGCTTGTACAGGGGTGCAGACAACTTGTTGGAGGAATTTTAGGGCTACCGCAGGCTAGGACAGCAGCCAAGAAGGGCTGGACAACTGCCAGGAGGTAGCAGCAGGTGCTAGAGGCTAGCACGAGGGTGCAACCTTCTTGTTTAGGGTTGCCACAGGCTAGAACAACAACCAAGCTAGGTTGTACAGGCAGCCAGGAAGTGGCAGCAGGATTGTATAGGCAGCCAGGAGGTGACAACAGGGATGTATAGGAGCTTTAGGAGGACAACAAGAAGTACAACATGTACAATTGTTACAGGGCTATTACAGTCAGCTAAGTTGACCAGGTTTATGCATCGAAACCGAGGAGGGTTTTGTAAGTGTTGGCATTTTCTTTTGTATAGGAAAGGGCCATTTTCCCTGGTACGAGAGCCCTTGGTTCTGGATTTACGAACAAGTGATTTTGGGCATTGAATTCTTGTGTACCTGTGTATGATCTAATTGCTCATTTTATTTCTGCTGTGCTAAGTAGTTAGGCATCTCAGTGTGTTTCTGTTTACAGTTCAAATGGTGTTAATTTGTGTATTCTGTTGAGAAGATAGAACAGACCCGAGGTGCGTGTGCACCGGTCTGGGTGCACTACAAAATCTAACAGAATATGCCTATGAAATGCCCCTCCCTTTGAAATGAACTCTGATCCCTGGAAAACCTGTCTCTGATCGCTATGAAACTGTCTCTGACTACTAGCTTGATGAAAGTTAGCTGGCTCTTAACCCTCCAGTTGCATAGGCAAATATGGGTGTTAACATGTGGACAGTGTTGAGGGTAAGAATCTAGGGCAACCTCCCCAAGGTTATGTGATCAGTGGTTAGAGATAAAACTAAGAAAAATTTGGAATAGGTTGGGAGAAGCAGGTGACATAGGCATTGGTGTACTAGTGTGGATCTTAGAGCCTTGGATGTGACGAGTGATGGACCTCCTTAATAATGCTCCTCCTAGGATTAGATAGTGAGGCCCCATCGGCCCTGAGTATGCTCTAGACAACATTATTTGATAGTGCATGGGCCCCTTATGGTAGTTTATGACTTGGTTGAAGAGCCTTCTTCTCTCCCCTTACATTCTGCGTCCCCCTTTAGTTCTAGCATCCTTGACATCCTTTCTACTTGTCACTGTTTTGTTTTGTTTTGTTTTCTACATTTATTCTAAAGTTCCTTTTCTAGCTTTGGACTTGGCTTTTTTGTGCATTTGATAGAGTAGCAATAGGAATTGCATACACACTCCCATTATGTACGGATACTGGATGTACTTTAGAGTCTGATTGACCTAATTATTGTGGGCATTAATAAAATTACCTGATTTGATCTCATCTTATTAACCGATACTCTGTTGTTCAACAGCCTTAGTGTTACTTTGGAGGCTTGGCCATTCTACTTTGCAAAATTTCTTCATTTCTCATGTGCTTTTTATCTTGAGGTTTGAGGGGTTCACTTATAAGGTACCGATCTTGTTGTGGAAGATTTCTTCCCTTGTAAGCTTTTAGTTGCTCTATGATCCATTGAAAGTGTTAGCTTTTTAGCTCAGGAGGTACTCTGCATGTTTTGTCTTGTATGCGGATGTTACCTCATGTTTACACTACCTACCAGGCACTTAACTTTGTAATAGGTTTTTATAAAGTTGTTTTAAGTGGTTCTTTTATTAAAGTGTCTTTTTAATAAAGTGTACCTTCTAATTTTAAAGTGACTTTATTTTCATAAATCACTTATGTAATAAAGTGAAATCACTTTAATATTTCAAGTGATTCATTTTGGAGGGAATGGATCATGACTCTTGATCTTGAAAAAGGCAAGATCTAATCTTGGCCTTTGGATTTAGGGTTGGGGAAGGTGAAAAGACACTTTGGAGGGAAAATGTTATTTTCAGATTATAAAAGAATGCATTGGGTAGTGTGCAAGATACATCGGGAGGAGATTGAGAGAGATTTTCTGAGTATGCTTGAGAGAGGAAAGTGAGCAGCAAAGAGGGCATGTTTTCCAAGGGAATTAGGGCACAAATCCCAAGGACAGATTTTCTGTTTTGTGGCTTGGTCGTTTTTCTGCTGTGAGAGGCCGTACTGTATGGATCTGTACATTCCGTACAACAGTACGGATTTGACAAGGAAATCGAGGCAGTTTTGGACACGTTTTTCGAGGCAGACTTTTCTGTTCTGGGCCATACGGAACAGTCCGTACAACAGACTGTTGGCACTGTTTTCAAGGAACAGTACAGACTTGGCATGGAAAACGAGGCAGAATTTAGTGGGACTGTTTTGGTGCTGTGAGGCATTTTCCTTGGCTGGAAATGTGTATTTGCTGCTGTTTTGTACTTTCCTGAAGCTGAATAATAATCTCTCTCTCTCTCTCTCTCTCTCTCTCTCATTGGGTTTCCCCACATTGGGGTTTCCCCTGGCATTTGCCTAAATTTCTGGGTTTTATGGGTTGCTGTCCACTGTGTTTATTTCCGCTACTATTTTACTTAGCAATGTGTATTTCTGCTTATGGTAATTTCTGAATGTGGGTTTAAGACATTTATGAAATTTATAAAGACAGTTATCTCTAGGTTGCTAAGTGTTTGACAGAAATTTCATTTGCTGATTTTTGTCATTAAAAATCTACAAAAAACAATCTGATTCTTATTGCAATTTGTTATGTCATTTTGAAATTATAGTTGAACATGCAAACTATCACTGGGACCAGATGAAATCTTCAGTTTAAAATTAGATGCATAGTGTTTCCAAAATTTGCATGTATTCCTGATTTTCTGTTTGTTTTATTGTTGGGTCTCTTGAGCAGATGCTATATGATGAACCATCTGTGTTCTCTATGTTACTGGATTCACCAGATTTAGCCCTTACCCAGATCCAAATCGTACAGGAATCAGGGAATTGGCAATCTGAATCCGATTATTCAAAATTCAAGATATTTTATCTTGGATCTGTTTCCAGTCACTAGGGATTCTG
>SNQJ01S0000537.1:23980-38282 GCA_010110895.2 Picea sitchensis
TCTGTATCTCGAGCTTTTGTGGGCATCTTCTTCCATGTTGTTCCTCCGGAGCTTTACATTCAAATTTCTTATTCTGCCATCCTCTTCAAATATCTTATTCTGCCATCCTCACTGTTGTCATCAATGACAAGCATTCACTGCATTCTGTCCACTGAATTTGCCAACACAAAATCCTCTTGAAGTATCTCTTGAAATCACCCTAGATGATATTGAGGCATTGGCAAGCACAAATGAATACTATAAGAAACGGGGTCGAGAAACAACAAATAAAAACCCAGTCTCACCTAATGTGTCACAGAAGAGTACCTCGGCAACAAAAAAAACCCTAAATAATTGTCAAAATAGAGAAGATATTCCATTGGAAATTCAGATGATGGTGGAGATAAAGACCCTACCATAAAGATAATTGAAAAAACATGTATTTTCCATATCTCTCTTAAAATAAAAAGAGATGTCCAAAGAAAAGGAGAAGAAGTACCTAAATTTGAAGAGAGTCCCAAAGACATGGAAGTGATGACATGACAGAAGAGCCCGACTAGGTTGAACAAAGGATGAACGAAAGAAGCGTTATCGTTGAAGAACTGGCTTCCTAAGAGCCAGATATATTTGAGGAATTTGTCACTTTGCACCATGCGGCCTACAATAAGAATTCAAACAATTTATTAATTGAAAAAGGCAAATTTGAAGAATAAAAAGGTTTCATAAAAATGGAAATCAAAGATCGGTTTTCAAGGGGTAAAACCCCCGAAAATTGTACAGTTCCATGAAGCAAGTGGAGAAGCCTTAAAAGAATCCATTCACGACATAGAGAAGGAGAATTTTGTCTTATAATAAAAAAGAAGAGGAATTGGATCCATCACTGCTATACAACGATTGTGTAGTCTCGGGGATGTATCAGAAACCAGCGTCAGGTTTAAAGGTTCATCAAGTTTATTAATGGCCATTAGAAAATATATTGGAGATAGCATTAAGAGAAGGATAGCCTTGATCTTTGAGATATGGGAGATAGCAACAAATTCAGCTACTCTTTCAACAAGGGTCTTGTATGTCAAATAATATCTCCAAAAGGGTTTTGAAAATGATGAATGTTTTTACAAAGAAGTAGTGGGTATGTTTTCGGCAAAGCTCTTAAGTTTAAGTGATATACATAGGAGAGATAAAATTCTTCCTTCCAAGACTCGTATTAAACAAATGAATGTTTGTTGGTTAAATAAATGCTTGGGGCAAATGTTGTTTGAATGTAGTGTTATTAATACCAAAAGAGGTGACTTGTTCTTAAAACGTGTTGATTTGACTAAGGAACTTGATGGACCACATTTAATTATGGACTCAATGCTTTTATCAAAACTACAATTACAAGAACAGTTGGATGCCTTGAAAGTTGCTTGGGCCAGTGAATTTAATGACTCGATTGAGTATTTTGAAGAAGTGGAAAGATGGTTATTCTGATGCGTGAACAAGAATGAAGATATTGGGGACGCACTTCATCAATTGAGCCTTGAACTTAAAGAGCTGGAAAATGAGTTATTTGAAACCAACCCTAAACATGAGATAACGGTTGCTTCTCTGAGAGAGTATATTGAAAAATGGTTAAGAAAATCCTTGGTTAAAATAACTGAAACGGATCAACAAGAAATAGATAATACAGTTATGCCACCTCCAACCTAACAGCACCCTATTAAAGACACATCAACAAGCAGGTAATGGTTTTGATCTTACATCACAGTAAGTCAAGTAGTCACTTTGTTTTTCTTTCACCTATTTTTCTTTCTCAGTTAGAAGTCACTTTGTCTTTCCTCTTTCAAAATTTGTAAAAACCTAAGGTCGACCCCTAACTATCTCCTTTTTGTCTTTCGGGTCTTTCTTTAATTTCACGGTCTACAGGAGCACAATCTCAGTCCTCTTTGAAGGGAAAATGCAGTTTACTTTTTATGAACTTTACAAACATCATTATTTTTAACAAAGACATCTATTCTTTTTAGGTTACCAGAGAACTATTCAGGACATTAGATTAATGATTTCTGAGAAAGTTTTAAGCATGATATCTCAAATGTGTGTCTATCAAAATCTTTTTGGATCTTAATGGAATGATCATTCAAAGTTCTTTGTCATATGTGGTCCTTACATGTTATATTTTTATAGCTCGGAGGTACTTTTGCATTGGCGACGCCCAGCATGGAGAAGTGACTGCGCATATTTTTCTCTAGTGACTTTATAAAGTGTTTTTATAAAGTGACTTTATAAAGTGATTTTACAAAGTCAAGTTGAGTATTTTAATATTTAATGGGTAAAAAGTGACTTCATGAATTTTGGGTCACTAAGTGATTTAAGTGAACTCAACAGACGATTAAGTCACAACCATTGATCTTCTGAGGGAAAGATCTAATCTTGACCGTATATCTCATTGGAAGACAAAGGGTTAGGGCAGTTACTCATTAATGAGTAATAAAAGGAGCACTAGAGGAGAGGTGGGGCGCATCTTTTGAGGAGAACTTGAGTGGAAGTTGAAGAGGCACGATTTCCAAGAGAGAGTTTGCGCTGCGAAAAAGAGTAGCAGCAAAGGAGGATTGGCATGCATCCTAAGGAGAGGATAGGCACGAATCCAAAGGAGATTTCAGCATTAAATATAGAGAAGTATCGCACAACAACTGAATGTGGATCGTATAACATTTATTGTTGATCGTACAGTTGGGTTAAGGCATGGAAATGGAGGCAACCCTATTGTTGATGTTTGGCACAATTTTTTAGGTGTTTTGGCTTAGAGAAAACTGTACAATAGAGTATTGTATCGTAAAATTAGTTTTGGGCATGAAAATCGAGGTCGTCTGCTGATTTTTATGTTGTATCAGTCCATACAGTTGCACAAAAAATGAGACAGCGAAGCTTGGCACGGAAACTGAGGTGTTGTTGGGTAGATTTTGTGAGATAAGTGTTGTGTATTTAATGTTGATATAAATTGTTGTTGTAAACTCGGAATTTTCCCTTGAGATCAATAAGAAGAATCTCATTGATTGTTTTTCCCCTTGTGGGTTTTTCCATAGGCATTGCCCAGAATTTTCTGTGTCAAATGTGGTGAAATTTTATGTTGTTCATTTATATTTCCGCTGCTATATTTCATATTGCTTAGTCACTTGTATTTCTACTCATGGTTCCAATAAATTGCATGTGGTTCCATTGATTTATTGGTGAATAACTATACGAGATTGAAATCTATTATTGACCAAGTGTTTGAGGTCATATTTTTTAACATTATATTTTTTATGCTAAATAATGTGTCTTACTTTGTTGAATACTATGATGGAAATGTCGTTGTATGAGACTATTTACTCTTATGGTTCATAATATTGTATTATAGTGTGAATATTTACTTTCTGCAAGATGCATGCCCCTTTCTTAGGTACTCTTTGAATGTGAATACTTGTTTCAAGAATAAGCTCGGTGCCTTCTCAAGCATCTTTTATATTCTTGTATATTATTTAAATATAGAGTACCACATCTTTAAAAACACAGGGGCGTTTATCCTCATGATGATATCTTAAAGACTGTAATACATTATTTTAGATCAACAAGCTTTTGTCAATAATGATTCAATTGTTAAGCCCATGGTTTCAAAGTTTTAATTTTGACCCCGAAAAAAAAGAGTGTGATATTGTTGGCGTCACTTTTGACTCAACGGTTGATTTTTAGGTTTTTGTTGGAAACGTTACATGGTTTTTAAGGCCATAGTTGCAAAATTTGTTAATTTTAAGACCCCTAAAAAAGAGTGCTACCAGTGTAACCACTTTTGAAAATAGGGATAAAAATGACAACTGAATGCAACCTTTAAAAAAAACAAAACTTTGATGAGTTGTCATCAAGTTGATAACTATGTTTAATTTGATTTTATCCCACTACTAGTGCAAGTGAGCATTCATTACTAATGTATTATGCATTTGTGTAGTTTTTCTTCGTAGCAATCTGAGAAACCATCATAATTCCCTAATAACCAAACACAATGGAAGTTGCTTACAATGTTATCCCTATGTGTGAAATCTTTGGGAATTTCTTGAAAGCATCCTTCCTCTATCAAGTTTAATCACTTACTATATTGGATATTTTCAATATTGTTACAAAAATCATAAAATAAAAATTAGATGATGCAATATAGTACAACAATAAACAAATATCTAGTAATCACGCTAGCTTAAACATTGCATTCTCTCATTTGAATGATCTGTGTTGAGCAAAACCATTTTCAAACAATAGCATCACAACTTGTGGAGAATATCAAATGGTAATATCAACTTTTGGTTTACCTGATAGAAAAAAAAATAATAAATAAATAAAGAAAATTAGTTGGAAAAATAAAGAAAAAATTAGGCATATGTTCCCTACAAATATTGAAATGTTTCGCCAGATATTTCCATTCATAACTTAAGCTACAAAAGGAGGGGGTCAAGTCTTTCTATACTTCAAATTAATAATGATCGAAAAATGATTTAGTCAATCATAACTAATAATAATCATTGACCCATTACAAGGTCCAAAAATAATTTTGGAACTTATATGACCAATACAACAAATAATCCAATAAAGAAAATAATTGGGCACATATTCCTTGCAAAAAATGAAATGTTTTGGCACATCTTTCCAATCATAATTCAAGCTAGAAAAAGGGTGGCAGGGGGGGTCCATTCCAAGCCAATTCTTAATTAATAAAGAACAAATCCAACTCTTTCTATCCTTTAATCACAATCAACAAATGATCTAGTTAGCAAAATCTAACAATAATCACTGACCCATTACAAGCTACAAAAATAATACTACAATACAACCAATCATACTTTAGGAGGAAATTATTGTTTCTAGATCCATCAAAACATTCGACGTGTCATCTTCGTTTTTTTCCGTTTATATATATTGAATTCGTATGTCTTTGGAGTACAATCATATTGACATTATTCATATAAATTGCCATAGTAGACCCATCTAATACTTGCAATATATTTAAGGTGAATTATTGGGACCAAACTTGTCCCATTATATTGTTGAGTTCCTTTTAGTGTCCTTGTGCGTCTCTTTAAAGGAATGTTGTATCCTTCACTATGTTGTAAATTGCACCCAACTCTATAACATTCAATGATTCAACTTATTTGAAATTGAAAGGTATTCTAAGGCCTAAAAATGACAAAATTTGGTTAATAGGATACTAAATAGCATATCGTATCTCTCAATAAAGAAAATGGTGGAGATCCAAGTAACTACCAATAAAGCATAAATAACAAAGGGGTGAAGCAAAACATAAGAAGCCCCATCATAGTAACAAAAAGATAATTGCTCTCATCATATATGCATGTAATATAGATGTCAATACAAAGAATCTATTGAACTATGACTTTAGGTGAATTGCACATCCAAATGGTGCTATAGGAAGAAACCCTTAGTGGTCTCAAAACCCTCTTATTGGCACTCTAAAAATATGTTAGAAAAACATATACACTCCTAGCATTCAAGTTTGAGAAATCCTTGAAATTTTTAAATAACATAGTTATGACTACCGTCTAATACCAATGTGGTGTTGATGTAAAGTGTGTATGGCCTCCTACTCATTCTTTTCACAACATGATCTAATATCTATGTGTCATGGGTTGAGAAGCAATGTTGGAACATGTTGTTGGTTATCAATCTAGGTAGTATTGGTCAAGCCTTTTAAATTTTCCCTTTGAAGGGTTAAAATTCCATTGTGATTAGACAAAATGCCTTATCTACATACAAAGTATACAAGATATAAACATGCATGAACTCCATAGATTGAATCTATTTCTTCAGTTCAAGAGCTAAGATGGTATTAATTTTGACGAGTCCATATTGAGAATGTGTGTAGTTAAGAAACAAATAAAATAATTCTGCCTCAAATAAATTTAGATGGAATCACTTAATGAAGATCTAGTTTACCTAATCTAGTTTGCGTGAGGCTAATAAGTGGGTCCCCAAGCATCTTAGTAGGGCCATGCTCTCATAACAAAACATTCTTATTTTATTCTAAGGGGTCTCAACCTATCCAAGTTTAGGGGAGGACTAACAAAGCATCGAGGAATTTTTTTTCCCATTTCTAGGGGTGTTGCAAAGATGGTTGGATGCTTGGATTGTTTAATCAGAGGATGTGATAGACCAATGATCCATATAGGCTAGGGCGACAAAACTCCGAGATCACTAGAAAGTGAGAGAACATTTACAATCCAAACTCCACTAGATGAAGATGGGGGGCATGGCGACAAAGGATTTCTTCAAAGCCATGGTTTCTACAGAGGCAATAGGTAATACTACAACCATTACAATCATTGAAGAAAGACATAGCTAGCAAGAAGATATTGAGAAAGGTTTTGACTCCCTGTCCAATGGTTTTTCAATCTCAAGGTCCATCTAAAGAACGAAGTGTGGCTATGCAGGCTTGTATTGACATGGTCTTAAGCGAACCTTAAAATGCCAAACAAATTTTGCGACCAATCCCTGATTGATGACAAGTCCCCTAGATTGCATTGGTTCCCATGCAAATTTTAAAATTTGGCTTGTGATTTTGTCAACTCAAAAATGCTACTAGTCTACAAAGAAGTTGTCAAAAATCAATCATTTGGGGCCACTATTTACGTATGAATTATTTGTTTTATAACAAATGTAAGTGACCCGAAGCTAATCAACACCTAGAAGCCCATCACCTTGTTAGATTATTCTCATGAAACCTTGACCAAAGCTCTGGCTCTTAAAGTGAAGAACATCTTCCTCAAAATTATACATTGTGAATAAATGAACTTCATCAAAAGGCAACTTATTGTGTGGATAGGCATGGAGCAAGGCTAATGTTTAGGCCTCGATACCCACTTTAACAAATCAACTTCCAAAAGGCTTATGATATAACAGAAAGCCCCTTCACTTTGGCCATGTTCGAAAGTCATTGGTTTTGGACCTTTCTTTGTAGTAGTCATCAATACCCTCTTCATCGAAGCCTCTACATGTTTGTATATTAACAATGTAAATTAGACAAGTTTGATTTGTTTGATCCATTCACCAAAGATGCCCATTGGCCCTTGCTTTTTATGCTCTCATTGCGTAAGCTTTAGGATACCTAATTTCCCATAAAGTGGGGAAGAAAGGAATACCTCTCCCTAAACATTAAGATGGGAAGTTGATCAATGGGAATTTTACAAGCAATTCTTGAAGGGATTGTAATATTGGAGAACAATATGGAATGCTTGCAACAATTTTGTACAACCCTTATAACTCTATATATTTGTGGGTTATATGTCAATGTTACAAAGAGAGAGTCCATGTGCTCCACTGTGGCTTGTAGAACAAGAATGCATTTGACTAGGTTAGAGGTATAAACCTCTTGGCACCCATTTTACCTTACAAGCCTCACAAGCAGATTTGTTGGAGATGTTTATACAAAAGGGTGGAAAAGAAAATTGAAAATTGTATTACAAAACCTACTACACTGGTAGCCCATTTTTAAAAATGCACAAAAGTATTCGCAACCACTCGTGTATTACTTATGTTGGGTACCTTTAACCAATGCTTATCATGGGCTTGAAAATTATCTTAGGTTCTCTATGAAGATATGGAAGAAGGCTTTCCATAGGGTCCATTGGAACTTATGTTGTACCCCTAGGGATTTGAACAACATCGATATCCTCATGACCCATACTCTAGCACATACCCTTTTGCCTAGTTGCATTGGGGAAGGGGTGCCCTTTGGAAAAAAACATGGTTATACATGAAACTTCAACCATTGATCCTCACTTTGTCCACAATGAATTTTTATAGGAACCTTTAAAACCCATAGTATGTTGGAGGTCTTGGGAATCTCCAATTTTTTCTTAATTGGAAAGGCCACAGTTTTTGTTTTACCCTTTAGATTAACAAGCAGTCACGTTTTGGTCGTTGATATTGCCACATGAGAGGGAGCCCTTATAGAATCACCTTAACTCTAAATCTTAGATTTTTCAAAAGAATCAAAACAACTATAGACGTATTTGATGTTCATACCAAAGTCTAGGTCTCTTAATAATTAATCCAAAGAGACTTCTAAATGAAAGTACAAACTGTGTATTAATAATTCCCTCTTACTCAAGCTGGATGCCAAACCACTAGACAAAGAAATGGCATCGGCATCACTACAAGGCTTCAAGAATCAATCCTTATTGGTGGTTATGTACTAAGCTTGTGCTTCATACTCAACAAAATAAGTCGTGCATAATTAAGTTGAAACAACCCACATGGGGAAATCCTCTATGTTAAAAGATATGTGTGCTTAGGTCATGGAATTTCACTTTGCATGACAACTTTTTAGAATTGAAATTCTTTAGAAAAGGAGGAACTTCATTATGTTTAAATTAGACCCTAAAGACAAGCTTTCCTCATGAAATGCGAGTAGTATTTTTTATGTAAATTTTCTTGTTTAGTTCAAGGTGCAATGGCAAAAGATTGAGTAGTATGTTGCACCTATATGCCAACTCCTAGAATATGTGAGAGGGTCACTTCACACCATCTACAAAGAGCTTCCTTGAATAGTTTTACACATTCTCATAAATCTTACCAACCACCACTAACACACAACACTCCACTAACCATCAATTTCATTGTTAAATGATAAGTTCCCAACTCTTTAAATTGTCATTTCAAAAGTCAAGATGCAATCAAAATATGAACACTAGCAAGTTGACCTAGACACAAAGCCACAAACTAAGGTTTGGTGCAAGCAATCTAATTATTATTACAACATAATATAATGATTTTGCATGATTCTGTATCAAGTTTACAAATATAATATTTACTTTTAACAATTAAATCTTTTTTGAAATCACCATGTACTATACCATGTGTTGTACTATACCATGTGTTGATATAGTAAAAGAGTTTATTAAATGCTATTGCTTTTAAACTTTAAATAGAAGCTTATATGTACTATAGCTTATATGTACTATACCATGTGTTGATGTGTTGATATAGTAAAAGAGTTTATTAAATGCTATTGCTTTTAAATTTTAAATAGAAGCATGTGATCAATAGTTACAACAAGTATTCACTCAAATTACTAGAATACTGAAACTAAGCTATGTATTAGGGTAAAGAGTTTATTAAATGCTATTGCTTTTAAACTTTAAATAGAAGCTTATATGTGATCAATAGTTACAACAAGTATTCACTCAAATTACTAGAATACTGAAACTAAGCTATGTATTAGGGTAACCTTTGTAATGGGAATAAAACACATGGTATAAGTAGAGAGGTCTCCCACTTAGATCCCCGTTAGCGTATTCGAGAGAGATAAGGGTTGTGCTCCTTTAGGTAGGTTTTTACGGTCCGGAGCCAGCCGGTAATGGACCTCGCGGACAGCCAAGCTAACCTTTGTTCCACCGCCCGCTACCGAGACGATTTTTTTATGCCCATCGAATAACCTCGAGATGCTAATCCACGAGAAACGATACGAGGAAGTTGATATAGTAAAAGAGTTTATTAAATGTTACTGCTTTTAAACTTTTAATAGAAGCTTGTAATAGTCAGCGTTATGCTCTCTAAATAAACATACATATAATACAAAGCATTTTTTTATATAGGCTTGTAATAATCAAGCTTATGCTCTTAAAAAAAGGACATTAGATATACATATTTGTCCATATGATTAATGAAATATTTTTTAGCTAAGAAATTAAATAACATTACATTTCACTTTCCAAAAGTAATGAAGTATTAATGTTTGTATAAATTCACCTTTTGTAGATTAAGTTGCGAGGACAAACGATATATATAGTTGCGAGGACAAAAGATATATTAGTAAAATGCAACACATTTGTACCTACTTCACCCCGACTAAAATATTAGAGAGGCAGTTCGCACCATGTGCAAAGGGCACCCAAAAGGTTCCTCGAGTCCTTTTACACATTCTCCACAATTTCACGACTATCACTGGCCACACGATACTCCACCATTAATCACCATTTTCAACATTAAATGACAAGTTTCCAACTCGTCATTTTACAGGTGGAGACGCTGTTTTGACAGTCCATGTTAATAGTTAAAGTGGTTATTGTTAAATTCGTCCATAATAAATGTCGAAAAAATCAGACCTCAATGACTCGGCAATAAAATAGCCACAAGGAGACTAAGTCATGAAAAAGATCAGAAAAAACGATTGTTTGAACCGATTCCACATATTAATTAAAGGAAGCATTTTTTGTTAATAATATTAATTAAAATAATATAGTAGTTAGCTGAAGAACATACCACAGCCAGTAATGCACGTCTTACAAAACCAAGGATCTTGGCTCTAGATATTGTGTCGTAATCCATACATGGTATTCAGTCCTCATGACCTTTGTCAAATCATGACTACTGATTTTCCAAGGATGCCATAATCTTCAGGGATCAACAAAATAGTACTGTGAAGTTATCAATTAATCTGCTTGCTAAATCATAATGCGTTTTGTGTATATTTCTTCCATTAAGATAACCTTGATCCATAGCATCCATCTCAATAAAGGGAATAAAGCCTTCAAAAGCTCTTGAAGCATGAGCTGCCAAATTGTAACAAGGGAACACTAATTCCTACACCCAAACTAGCTAAAAATCATAAAGAGCTCCATCACTAATAGCGATATCTACAACGGTCATCGATCTCCTGTCCGTGCTCGCCACTTTAACTTACCAGAAACCACCATACGTGCAATAAATTTGAATTAGACCATAGCCTGAGAAACGGATGAGTAGGTAGTTTTTAAGTCAGAAATTTAACACCAATACAGATATCAAAAGAAAGCATACAATCATTCTAAAAGAGGTGACCAAATTTAAAGACTCTGAATTTGCTTGTTTTAATAACCTAAACCCAGTTATTCAACCGTCTCCATACTAGAATTACGAGTAACATTTGCGAAACTGAACTGAGAAGTATCCAAGCCCTTCTGACAATTTTTGCACTTAATAAAATACTTTTCAGATTGTTGCAAGAAATACAATTGGGCTCACACTTGCATCCCCCACTTGTTTTGCACCAAGGTCCGTAAATTCCCACAAAACGAGCATGGGTTATCCTTTTTCTAATGATTGTCATTCATACAAACCACCAGCAATGAAAACCATTGTCCGAAAAAATATTCAACAGTTTAATCTTGAAAACGTCTATTTACTGACACAACATTCATACTGCACAGCTTTTCACGTATGTGCTCCTAGAGAACACCCAATTCTCAATTGCACTATTACATCACAGTCTATCAAGAATCCAATCCGAACTATTACATCCAAGCCATGCAGAAATTTAATCCAGCTGATTATACCTTTAGTCTGAAGAAACTAAATTAAGCGTAATGAAACAAAGACAGGAGATGTAACATGGTTTAGACCAGACAGTCCTTGGCTGACAAACTCAAATGTATATTACAGTTAATCTGTACAAAATATTTTAAAAATTCAGAAAAAAAAATAATAATTGAATGACAATCAATCAAAAGGATTATTGCTCCGGAAAGGTTGACCTGGGCCTTGAACTGGAACTTGCAAACCAAAATTAACTGCAGTGGCCGTACCAACATACAGCGCACCAGGGTTGCAATTTTCAATAGCAGGTTCCATGGAGGCAGTTTCTCTGCACAGTTTGCCACCAAATTTTAGTTCTTCCATGACTAATATAAATGGAGAAAATGGCATATAATATTTAAGGGATACAGTGTATAAACTGGATTTTACTCGTGACCAAGCATAAAATAAAACCAATAAAGACAGTTGTTCTTACAGCGGCAACGAAGCTATCAGCGTCTGACCAAAATACTCTGCCGCTGCATATTCAAATAATCAGTTCCATAAAATCTGAACATGTAATCTATTTCTTTATTCTGAAAGCGTCCTTGTTATCATGCATCTATATGCCAGTTAGCTTTACTTGTAAAATGCTAATGTTCAACCTCAAACACACACAATCGCAGGAAAAGAGCCCAAGGAATCATGTTCCAGTCCAAGACTTCTAAACCATTCTTTGTTACATAAACTTCTCTACAATGTATTTCCTCTATCTTGCAATTGTGGACAAATTACATCCAAATATCATTTTCTCCCTAATTACATCAACAAGTCACAAATCATTCAAATAAACCTGCATCCTGCATTATTCCATGACAAACTTCATTAATTTTTTTTCCAACAAAAAACTCTCGGGAAAACCCCCCAGGCACTTCCCCACATTTTGTGGATGGTACCCAGTGCAAACCCGTCAGTGCTGATTACCGCGCCTGACACAGTCAGGACATTGATTAAGGCAGCCAACAGAGGCAGCCAGCCCTGGAAATCAACCCCAAGACTTCCTGCATGAAGCTCAAAGCACTCAACCAGTCGAGCTAGCCCACTGGGCTAACTAAAAAACAAACTACAATAATGCTTAACCTCTTGAAAACTTTAGAAAAGAAAAATAGTTGCAGCCAGTTCATAGAATAGAAAATACCTGTTGCAGAATTATAACCGCCCAAAAGAGTGGATGGAAACGAGCTTGAAACAGGCAGTGCCATATGCAATGCATCCATGCTTGGGAACTGCAAAGTCACAACAGCCATCAACACACAAGAATCCAACGAAATGAAAAAGAAGAGCACTTGCAAAATTTATTACTGCTGAGCATTTATTTTAAACCAACTATTACATCTGGTTTCACTGATGATTTGCAGGTTCATCTAAGATAATGACATAATAAAACACTTCAAAGCTTAATAACATTACTAGCAAAGTTACACAAACCATGGGTGCTATCAGAATCGGCAGAAGAATCCTGTGCAGATGCAGCACTCATCTCAAAATTAGGAATTGTGGAATTGGAACTCTACAGTAATTATATATATATATATATATATATATATATATATGATGATAGTTCACATCCACTGAGACCAATTTTGGTCTATCAGACCTTAAGAAAGGTAGGGAATTACTTGATTTGCTTTATAATTTTATTTCTGTGCTTGAAAAGCTTTAAGAGAAGCGTTCCTATATATATAAATTAGCTAGTTTATCGACAGATGGAGTTTCATGGGATGACGCATTTTGTTTGGGTAACAAAACTAATCTAGCCATCATTTTCAATACATTGGATTTCAGAGGATGAGGCATCTTGTTTGGTACAAAGAATTAATGAAGTAGCCATTTTCAAGATGGGTCTCATAGCATCAAGCAAAACATATTAATTAAGCAGTGTAATGTGGTAACCTGTTAAAATATTATTCAACATGCTAATACGCCCCGCCAATATTTAACAAGTGACTTGAATGGAAACTCGTCTCAATATATAGTTGTGATAAATCTTTTGATCTATTGCAAAATAGTATTTTCAAAATTTGTAGCAACTTTGTAAATAAGTTTTAATAACTTTCCTTTTGCATGTATTTGATGTCTTTTAGGAAATGTTCGCTTACACGATCAGTGTTTGTTTTTTCAAATACAGTGATGCTTAGTACAAACTTAAATTTGTTAGCACATTCTTTAAAATATAGGAAAAATTAGGGAAATGGTTGAACAAACACCAAGACTTGAGATTACACATTTTTGCACAATATTGTGATACATTTTTCAGAAAATTAAAAAAAATCAAAGATGAAAGAGTTCTTGAAAACTCTTTCATCTTACCTCAATGCAACCCTGAATATATTCGTCTTTGATGATGAATTATAAACTTGAAATGAAAGGAAGATAAAGGTAGTGTTGATGCTGTTGCGCTGACTAAAAGAGCTCTTTGATGATGAATTGTAAAATTGAAATGAAAGGAAGACAAAGGCAGCACTGATGCTGTTTTGCTGACTGAAAGAATGAGTTAGCAAAACAGGCAAAAATTGAGGGTTCTAATGATGCTTATAGGTCCTCCTTTTAAGTTTTTAAACAAATATTCGTGTTTCATATCTACATCCATAAAGCTGTGAAATCAAATCATCCATCCATAAAGCTCTGAAATCAAATATTCCATAGCTATTGTTTACTTGTTCTATATTGCCTAAGCATTCAAACTGTGATAAAAATTCTACACTTAAAATAAGATTTTCAATTTGAGGTGAACTCGATGATAGCGTCAGAACTAAAATGAACCATATTGAACATGCAAAATTGTGTCAAATATTCGTAGATCATAAAAAATTGTGTAAAAATTGTGTCATTAAAAATAGATCATAAACAAGTCTGAGACAGAGGCAAGTGATGCAAACATTTAACTAACTATGCTCAACATCACATCATCACAAGTTTAAATGTTGTGCATCCTCTTCAAAGTGGAGGAGTTTCTATTAATTCTACTGAA